>JAZKJV010009706.1:0-296980 GCA_037367405.1 Ottelia alismoides
TAAAATCCAAAAAGATTGTTATGCTTTGTTTCCTTCATTTTGTGTTTATTGATTTTTTTCAAACAAAATAAAAATCTAAAACTTAAAACCACTGAAAATTGTCTTATTTTGTGAAATTTGACTACTTCGTAATTTTCTCGTGCTCATTATGTTCAAGCCTAGTGTCTATACTGGGTAAATAAAATAGCAAACCACTTGAGTGGTTTATTTTTCTCGTTGAGTTTGCCTATTGATAGGGGTCACAACGACCATTGATTTATCCTGATACTTAACCTAGTCGGTAGGCTGCTCACCAAATATGTACAATGTATTTTTGATTTTTGGATTTTTATAAATTATGGATCATATCTCCTACTACTTTATTCCTTGTCGATCATTACATTGCATGGCCTGGTGCCAGGGTTTGAGTATGTTTTTATTATATATATATATTTCCTTCTTTTCTTTTATTTTATTCTTTATTCTTTTTTTGGGATAAATATGTGATAAATATACAATATTAATAAATAATGTTAGATTGCTAGTTAATTGGAAATAGCTATTATTTTTAGATGTTTTGCTAATAATTTTAAGCTAAACTAAAATAATAAATATGTTGAATCATGGATTCACCATTCCCCTATACTTTTACCTTTGCTACTCCCTTAGTAAACACGTATTCTAAGAATAAGTGAAAAGCAAAAACAAGAAAAGAAAAAGGACAGAACTTAGATCATTTTTTATTTTTAAACTTATCTTCATAAAATCAAAGTATGGAGCTCAATCAGACCTTTGGATTATTAGTTTGACGGAACCTTATTAGTCATAGGATTTAGGACTTAACAACCTTTAGGTTCCATAAGTCTCCAGTCAGTTTGCCTCTACAATCAGGTCAGAACAAGTTTTCATACACAAATTCTTATGACTATTAATCTTACTTGTACTGTGTAAGTGAAATATATCTTCCCACATCTAAAATGATAAAGAACAACCTTCTCTTATAAAGGTGATCCTAATTCCTTAATCTAGCTACTCTTTTCTCTACGAGTGGGGTATTTACTTCTAACATCAGGTACGTATTGTGTCTACAATTCAAGGGGGAGACGATAGAAGAATAAGAAGATAATTGGAGTGTGTCCAATGTAGCAACATCTCCTTGTGAAACTGGCCAGTGTAGCCAAGTCTTCATTAAGATCAACATGTTCTTTAAACTTGGATAATTGTGGTCATTTTTGGTATTTTTATTTGGTATATTTTTGGCTTCCTTTTAGTAGAAAGTATTATTGCACTGCATTGATCTTTTATGCCTCGATGGATATATACTCTTTTTTTCCGCTCATGTTCTGGAGTCTTAGAAAAAAATTGTGTCAATAGACCATCACTAATCTAAAATTTTATTTCAAACCACATCTCCCATCTTTAGACATCCATGCCACTAGACTAAGTTAGGGTGCACTGGACACTCAAAGTGAATGTGTATGATTCTATTCGTGTGTGCCTCTTGTTAGAGGATTATACCCCTCATCTCCTCATCTGTGTTGAGCTACGTGCAAGGTGCTTGTCCAAGTTAGGTCAGTATCTAAAAGAATCGTGCGTGTGTATGAAATACTCTACTTAGACAATCAAGATGACACGTGAACATAGTCTTATGGACTCGAAGAATTAAGTCACTATGACATGAAAAGTCTCAAGTCCAATTCCTATAAGGTTCCTATGAAATTAGGTGGGATGATGAATCTCCATTTCATCACCTTGATTCTTTCATTTTGAACTTAAATCCATAGCTAAACACAAGTATATAGAAATAATTTGTACAAAATAACATTCAATAAATCACATAAAATACTGTGCAAAGTACTCTATTTTGTATTTATCCCCAAAATAAAAGAATAAAAAAGAAGAAAAGAAAAAGAATGAAGTGACAAAGACATTAAGTGACCCTAGACCTTGAGACCCAATCATCATAATGACTTAATCGACAAGGAATAAAATAGAGGAAGATAGGGTAGAGAAAATATATAGGAGACTACAGAAAAACCTAATTCTGTTAGCCTAATAGTTACATTTTGGTACCTATTTTATTTCCTTAATTTTATACCTCAAATCAATAAACCTTGAACAACATGAAAATTGTACATAAAACTACAAAGAAAAATACAAAATTTATTTCATTAAAAAATAATTTAGTGTACCCAAGACATGCAAAATAAAAAGTCGCAAAGAAACTGTTGCAGACATATATCGTCTCCATATTAATGTAAAACTAACCAAACTCACCTTTATTGTTCATAAAATTAAATTACCTAGAAGAGTTCAATGGGGCTGCCCCTTGGACGGAGCTAACTTGGCTCCCCCACGGCATTTCATCCATTTTTTATTTTTATTTTTGAAAATTTCTTCCATGAATATTCATCAATATATCCCTATATTATGCTGTTCAAATTTTGTGTGAAACAGAGACTCCTACAACCTCCATCCAGACAATCATTTTTAACAGTAACAGAATTGCCAAAAACAACCCCATCTGGATAGAGGCCGTAGGAGTCTATGTTTCTCACAAAATTTTAATGGTATAATATAGGATATATTGATGAAAATCCACGGAAGAAATTTTCAAAAAAAATAAAAAAGATCGGGCGAAATGGGGAGGGGGAGCCAAGTTAGCTCCTCTCATGGGGGCAACCCCATTTTACCCTTTAATGAAGGCGACTACATACAATTTGGATTTAAGATGCAAAAGTTGGCTTTTGAGCACTCATTGTGTAGTTTACATGTATATAACATTAAATTTGTTTATTCTTTACAATTTTAGGATTCACATACTTTTATAAAATTGTAAATATTATTTGAACAAATGTATATAATAAAATTAACATAAAACCACTAAAAATGTATTAAAATAAATAATGTACTTTAATAAAAATACCTAAATATGTATTCAAATAAATTATAAATATACAAAATACACATATATATAACTATAAAAAACAAAATACAAATTAAAATTAAATAAATAAATTAAAGGTTTATTTACCTATATAAACACATGTAAAAACTAACACATAATAAATGGTCTTGTAAAAATAAATAAAAATGAAATAAAAATACTACATAAAATTAGTAGTATTTTTTGTTTGATCAAAATTAATAAAATCAATTACTATTTAATATTGATTTTATAGAGAATTTTGCATTAGAATTTTCTAGTTGGTCCACATGGACCAACCAGAGGTTGAGGACTGTTGACTCTAGGTCAACTGTCCTCTCTACCAGCCACCCCTATTAGAACAAGCGTACCGACCTCTCTTCTTTGATTTTTGGAGAAATTCCATGGTTGAGGAGCCTCGATCCCTTCATCAATTAGACGCCCCACTCCATCCTGCACCTTGCTACACTTGTGGATCACTTACACGATCACGCCATCTTTGTCCATCCCGTGATCCATCTCACCTACCACCTCCACCTATATATATTTCACCTTCGTCATTTTTACAAAAAGATCCTTCTTGAGAGCTTATTAACCCCTAAGATTGTGCAAAAAAGGAAAGGGCTTGGTGATAGGAAATGATTCCAACTGATCTGCAGCGGGGAGGAGGCTCGCTTGAGTAGATCCGATAATCGTCGAGGCAAGCCTCCCCCGGTTCTGCATCTTTCTTGCGTTTATAGGTAATATTTAGTTATAGATTTACTTTCTGCACTTCAAATTTTGCTTTTAGAAGTTAAATTAGGTTAAAATTAGAATCCCCTCCTGACATGAAACTCTCCATCACCCTCCATATACATCCTCATCGTCTTCTTCATATTTCATCTGACAAATCTAACCTAGATCTTGCTCATATCTTGTGAATCAAAGCTCATTCCTCTTGAGTTGCTGGAGCCTCACCGCCCTTCCATTCAATGCACCTAGAAGCTTCATAAACTGACCGAGGAACTTCCCCTCGAGCTATAGAATCTTTTTGTGCAGGTCAGGCCATTTGAAAACCTCCTGGAGCTCGGAACCAAAGCATGACATTCACTCAAGGCCTTCCGATCTGAACCCCTTCCAAATCCGCACTGAGGGGACCTGTGTCCCATAGAAGACCACCTGAATGTGTGGAACTTCCCCAGGGAGACAAGCAACTTCTAGCGAGGAGTAAGGGGGATGGAAGAGGAAGTTGTCTCCGTTCAAAAGGACGTATTCTTCCACGTTCTTCCACTATCTTCCTCTATCGTCCCATTCAAGCCACGCTCCAGGTCTAATCTTGGGCATCCATTTGAGGCAAAGCATTGTGTGCCCAAGGCTATATGATCATTCACAGAGCACAACATAAACGGGTCGATCTGAGGATCTAAGTGGGTAAATTTCTTAGGACTCTCTCCCCCTTTTTCTAATAAAAAACTAGTATTGTATATATTAAATTAAGGAGTAAACTTTTGAGAAATTTGCAGTTGTACCCTTGCCTATATTGGAAATCACACATTGGTCCAGTGCTAGGTCAACTCATGTCGTCATGTGCCCCCCACATGAGTTGGACACATAGCAAAGTTACCCCTCGGGGTTTTATTATTTATCTTTAGTATAAAATTTTGTAATTAAAGTTCAAAACTTGTGGTCATTTTGCATGTACACTTTCGCCTTTTATTTATATTACATAAATACCAGTACTAGCACATTGTAATTAATTTTATGTCTTTTATTTTGGATTAAATACCTCATGTTCTTGAAAAATTATGTAAAAATAGAGGAAGGTGCTGATTTTATGCTTATGTATGCCACATTTTTTATTTAACATATTATTTTCACTTCCCAATTACTAAAAATCTAAAGGAGACTATTTATTATTTATTTAGCTTTAGAATTAAAAAATTATAAAATCTTCTTTAAAAATTCCAGGAAAAAGATAGTATTTATTACTATATTTTGTCACTCCAAAATAAAAATAAAAAAATTAAAAGAAAACCTTACAAATTGAAAAAACCTCCTATTCCTAAAAAATTGAGAAAAACTTATCAAAAATTCTAAAAAATAGTTTCTATTCTATATTTTTATATATACAAACTACTAAATATATTTTAAATATTTTTGAGTTATTTTGTACTTATTTTCTATTTTTAAACTCAAAACAATCCAACTTATTTATTTGTTCTCTATTTTAGACTATTCCATATTTTATAAATACAAAACAATTAGCAAAAATATCAAAAATATTAAAATAGAAAAAATATAAAAAGAGAAAAATAATTTATGTTGAAAAATTTCAAGTTTTATATCTCTATTTCTAAATATAAAAGGCTATATAGTACATATATATGGAAAAATTGGGTTGCCTCCACGTCATTTTTCAATGTTATTTAAAATATCATCATGTATATTCATCTATATATCTTGCCAATATGCCATTCAAATTTCGTTAGAAATAGAGACTCATATGCCCTTTATCTAGAACATATAATTTTAATGGTGTAAACATTACTGTAATCGACCTGTTCTAGATGAAGGGCATATGAGTCTCTATTTCTGAGGAATTTCGAACGACATATTGTAGGGATATATAGATGAATATACATGTGATATTTTTCAGAAAAAAAATAAAAAATTGCAAAAAAATAGCATGAGGGCAGGCAGCGGGCCACCCCCTAAGGGCAACCCCATCGAACCCTATATATATCCGTATATATACTCAATATTAATATTATTAATTATTAAAATCTAAATGTATTTTAAATCCTTTAAAATATAAAAAGGACTATTTTTAATTATATCTACTGAATTTATAGATGTTTATTATTATAGATACTATATATTATTTATATTAAACATACTATATATGTAATTATTATATATTAAAAAGGAAAAGAAATTAAAAAGCAGAAAAATATAAAAAGAAATAAAAATATATAAAATTATAAATCTAAATATATAAAAAATCCATTAAAATTAAATATACCAAAAACACACAAAGACACAATGTACATAGCAGATATATCTACATATATAGATTATTTAAAAATAAATAATAGGCTACACCCTTATGTTCCCTGTGTTCGATACCCTATACGTACTTTACCATTGTAAAGTTATTTGTAAAGTTGTAATAAATTTTAACCTCACACATTTATTTCATCGATTTATCATCATATGTGGGTAATTATTATCCAAATCAACGGTTGATGTGTGGTCACCACAACGATAATGTTCTCGCCTTGTATAGAACACTAGAGTAACTCGATCCTTTGGTTCAACACCTCCTCCTCCTCCTTCAATCCATCTCCTACGACCCCATCGCCATCATTGACACCACCTCCCTTGACCTCCCTTCTTTCCCTTCCTCCTCCTTCCCAAAGCATGTATTACTACCCCGAACCTTAATCACCACTATTGTGACTTCTATGATCTCCCTCTCTTCCATCTGTTGGCCTCCTCGGTCCTCTCCCACATCATGTCCAGCTTCCATAACACATCCCTGATTTCGTGAGGGTAGCAATGGTCTTCGTCCTTCCTCCTTCTCCGACAATCATGCAATCTTCCCCTCTCTAATTCCCCCACATATCCTCCGAGACCTTCTTGCCACCGCACAGGGCCATGCACTAGCCTCAACACCCTCGACCTCGACTACCAGCATGTCCCACCTTCGACTTCAGTAACATCCAAATCATCATGGTGCATTCCAAGAATTAGGTCATTGACGTCACACTCAGGTGCATGGAGGTGGTGGAGGAGACACGATCGTCGATGAAAGCATTGTTGGAGAGCCTTGATAGGAGCGATAATGACACCCAATGAAGAAACAATTAAGAAATTCAGAAATCATTAATTAATAGGATCGACATTCTTGTTATCCTAACTTTAATTAGATCAAGAAGAATCCCAATTATTCAAGGTCTTACATGTAATTATGAATTATGGAGAGAAAAGTGTATAAATATGAAGCTATACAAGGTTATGGGTGTAAAAATCACTTTTTGAAATGCAAAAAAGTGAGTACTAAACTTTAAATTTATGATTTTCTGTCGACGTAGAAGGGCCACAGAAACTTACGGAAGCATATACTTGAGACGTGTCATATATTCTGATCGAGACCACTTGGTTGGACTCGGAGTCGGTTATTCCATGACATCTACCCTTTAGACCTCATAAGCAATATTTTTCAAACTCACATGGTGTACCGATATTATTAGCTCATAGTTTGTTGTGAGTAATAGAAGCAAAGAAGCGGGAATCAAACAAGCAATGTACAACATATTTATGAGGTTCACCTTTAACTAGGCCATGTGTAGTGATGAATCCACATTTCATCATATTTATTCTATCATTTTGGCATCAAAAACCCTAGCAAATGCGTGTAAATACCCTTAATTTATGCATCTTAGCATTCATGCATGTACATGTAAATAGTGTATAAAATACAGTTATTAAAGTCAAAATTATAAAATAAACAAAAGAAAAGAAAAAGAATAAAATATTGTAAATATTTTATGACCCTAAACCTCGAGACCTAGGCATCTTGATGAATAGGTCGACAAGGAATAAAGTAGGGGGAGATAAGGGTCAAAATACAATACAAATTCCTTTTATTTTATTCATTCCTTATTCATTTTGGGACCTATTTTTAGTTCCACTTTTTATATCTCAAATTGTGAAACCCCGTATTTTGTTTTTCCTAAAATTTGGAGTATTTTTAACCTCCAAAAAATTCAAATAATCATGCCATTACGTAGGCCTCGTCGAAATCTTTCCAACGAGCCCAAGAACACCCAATTCCGATATTCCTAGCTCAAGTTATCGATATTTTAAGTATAATGCTTGGGACCCATATATGGATCCGAACCATATCCGAATTTTCACCCAATTGCACATCTCCCTCTATAAATAGAAGGTGATAGGCTACCTTCTCCAAAGCCCTAGCCACCACCATCCTCCCCTCTCTTTGGAGCACCACCATCTTGGTCAGTGTAGTCATCAGAGGGCCGCCGTCGACGTCGGAAAAAGTGCTCCGATCGAAGATCCGCAACCACCATCACGTAGGGAAGCTCGAGGTCACCTTCGTACACGCATTCGCTCTACAATCGAACGACGAAAATATCGTTGCATGTGAAAGGAGATCCCGAGGGAACATCCTCGGAGGTAACGATATACCCCCTTTTGCTGTTGGGTTCCACGTACTGTCCTATACACTTAAATACCTCTAGAGCCCTACGTGTTTTTGTAACGATGAATACCCCTCTCTTGCTGTTGGTTTCCACATTATTTTTATTTCCCATATGCTTGAACATGCTTAGAGTCTTGATTTTCCTTATGACATGATTTATATACTAGTAACGAAGTTTTATCCCTCCTTGATGCTGACTTTTACATGATTTCGGATCCTATTTTCAAACATTCTTAGACCCAAGACATCTTGTACCATGATCTTAAAGTATTGATGATAACTTGATCCCTTTTAGATCTATACGTTGACGGCCAAATATGATTGTTGTCTTCGTGATTTATATGGGTTGTTATCCCGAATGATTTGATTTGGTGGTTAGTCATCATGCACGTGTTCCATTTATTAAAAAAAATTGTTACTAAAGCTCTCTGTTATATCTGGATCAATATGTCATCATTCTATAAAAAAAATGAGTTTCATTCGCACACTTGACTTGGAATTCTATAATTTTTAGTATTGTCCATTCAAGCTCAATCATCAAGATTCACGTAATATAAGTCCCAAAAAAAAACGAGAATTGCCACCAGATATTTTGATCATCCTATCAACCATGTTAATAGGGTGATCCACATCTAACATTTGAAATCATGTGAACATTTAGACTCACATTCTTTCACGTAGTTGTAAAAATCATGCCAAATTATGATTATTATATAAAATAAACCTCATGCTTATTGGAATCTTTGGATAGAAATTCGTTGATGACAAATAGCAATAACATATGCATGAGCATGAATTTCCATTATGAATACGTAATAATGATAATGAAATCTTGGACATTAATGAGAATAGAGGTAACGTGAAATGCCTTGGGATATTAAGAGGCACACATGTGACAGTTTTTTTTTGTAATTTTTATATGGGACACTTAATAAATAGGTCTTATAACGTACGGGATTATGAATGATTCTTAATCTTAAATGGTTTGAGTCTGAGACATAATTGTACATTAAAAATATTGAATAGTATATGTTTGTATTTCTTAACATTATAACCAATTAGGACAGTCGAATTAGGTGTTATCTTAATGTGGAGTTTGGGTAATTTTTTTTAAAAATGTGACGTGGTTATCAGTTTTAGTCGTATGTCACTGTGGGGTCTGTGCACAAAAGACCTACTTGTTGAAACTATTGCAAAAAGCTCTGTTTCGCTATAATATCGGGTAAACCCGCACTATTGTAAAGATGTTTGTATTTAGAACAGTGAATTTCTCGTAGACGCTTTAATTAGATAATAAAATTGTCCAGAGCTAATTATAGATAGAGATTTAATGATGTTTAAACTTAGTATTTGTAAATTTATTTTATATAACTTCGTGGAATAAGACTCACAAATTGTCTATACGTAACTAATTAATTACATATATTGTTGTGATGGTATTATAGTGGTATCATGATTAATGCCCAAATATTATTAGCCCATGCAACTCAAATTTTAGATTGTTGGCATTATTAGGTCGTATCGATTGTCACCCCATGAGAGAGATGTCATGGAGACGGGTTGATGGAGTTAGGAGCCACAAGGGATTTGGGCATGCACCCTTGGGCACCGGATAGATACCATTAAGGTCGCGATCCCAACGGACGAGTTGGGTGACGTTGCACCTAGCAGCCCGGTTGTATCCGGAGTCGCTCGACGGAGTAGGCAGGTGGCAACGGTTGGCGTTTATGGTTTCTCACTTATACAAAATTTTAAGATTCGGGTTAGAATTTGATGTGGCCGCATCGAATTTCACCTCGAATATTATTATTGTGAGAGGTGTTCCGGGATATGGTTTGAAGTTGAAGAATTTGAGATTGAAATACTTGGAGGTTTATCCAAGATGACAAACAAGTTCCCGCGTAGAGGAGGCCTGCGAGTCGCGTACTTGCATGTGCTAAAATAATACGAGAAATGATTATTGATCGGGTGTCGGAAAATGTATACCATTGTGGACGCTAATCAATTTGTAGAAATATCAAGATTATGGTGGTTGTACTTAAATGATTATTATATAAATAAATAAAAGTAAATAATTATGAGATCCAATGTGAATTAGAATGACTTGGTGTTCTTTCTATTTTTTTTTCAATAGATGCATGTGCCATTAAATAAAGTTGAGCATACATTCTTTTCTTACCCCTGCATTAGTCATTATAGTGTTGTCTCGTTACTGGGCAATTGCTCATAACGTTACCCTCGTGTGAATCCAACAGGTATACCTGAGCAGCAGCCGCTACAATAGCGGTCATTTGAGGAGATCAGCATTTCCTACGTCATACTTGCACTAGACAGGGTGCGTCCTATTTAGATAACTTATTTACTTCCGCATCATTTTATGTTATTATTGAGAGACATTGTAGTGAGATATGTTGAGAGCTTTTTCTACAAAATTTAAGATTTCATGAGGTATCTCTTCTATGGACATGGACTTGATTATCATTATCAATGAGAATGGATGGTGTATTTTACTTTCCATTTCACATTATTCTCTTGTTGTTATTTATATTTCAAATGTTAATCTAATATGCATAAGATGGTTTGCCGAGTATCATAGATCGTGGGCGTATTTGGATCGTAGGTCCGATGCTCCCGTCTCGTCGGTTTCGGTAGCCGGCGGGGCGGGGCGTCACACAAATAAAGAAATTTTGTACAAGAAAATTGTAGATAATTAAATAAATAAAAATATAAAATTGATTTTACTGAAAAATAATACACAGATAAAAAGTTATGGTCTGAATAAGATTCCAAAACTCCAACTTCCCAGACCCGTATCTTGCAAATTAAAACTCGAAATGTCCAAACTCACCTTTAATTGTATATAGCTTAAAATAATCTATTTTATGGAGGTGGTTTTGTATTTTTCGGAGTTACGGTTTGAAAGTGGAGTTTCGGACCCTACTTGTATACTTGTATGATTAAAATATTCATTTTATTATTTATTCATTATTTTTGTATTTTATATTTTTATAATTTTGTAAATATTACTTATAATAAATATGTGTATTAAAATCAGAATAAAAACATAAAAGAAACACAAAATAAAATACTTGTATATACTATACATAGGTATAATACCTATATCTTTACTTGTACAAATAGTACTTATATTTTATTAAATGTACAAAACACATCAGAAAATAAAATAAAAATATTTTTAAGTGTATAAAAGTATTTTATAAGTTTCTAAATTAATAAATAAAAATAAATAAAATTAAAAACACAAAATAAAAATAAAATACTTAAATATATAGATATAGATACTTATAAGGGGTATAAAAGGTAACTTGTAATTATACTCCCCATAAAAATAATTAAAATTCATAATAAAATAATTTATTAATTAATAAACATTTTTTATTTTATAACTAAAATTAAATAATTCATTTTCTATTTTTAAATTATTTTTTAAATCTTTTTCCAAGGGTTTTCCTGGTTGGTCCACGTGGACCAACCAGGGGGCTTGGAACCCTCCTCTTGTAGCCTTGTCAGAGATAGGTTTTGACTTATTTTCAACCTTTTTTCGAGGCACACCCTTTCACCATTTCATGTTGCTTTCTTCATGACTTTTGTTGCTCTATTATCAATGATACACACCCAGATGTTTGCCTAGGCTGTCGAGCATCGATGCACCCGTTGTGCCTCGTTCTTTGAGCCCCCTCGTCCATCTTTCAAAACCAACCCCCAACATCCCTTCTTCTGGGAACCACTCTTGGCCGAAGCCAAGACCTCCGAGTAATCGCCGTGAGTCCCCGGTGACAGAGGGTTGACCCAGCTCCTCGTCGAGGTGCGACAAAGGTCTTGAGCGCACTCCACCACCCCCATCTCCGACGTCCGCCGTCGAGGTACCCACCTTGGGCTTCTAGCCCTCGAGGTTGTTTTTCTTCATTTTTATTGCTGTTTTTAGTGTAGAATAACTCCTAGGATAGTCTTTAGCTACTGTTTTACCCCCCAATCGCTTGTTCACCCGCCTTCCACCTTGGCCACCACCTCGCCGGAGCAAGCTCCGACGAGTTCCTCCCTAGCCGCATTCTGCCTTCCATTGCTACCACGAGAGGCGAGGAAATTTGCCCTCGCTTCTCTTAACGTTTTGCAGGTGTCAGAAACAAAAGGACTCGCCTGGAGGGCGATTTTGCCACGCTGGAAGCACCTGGTAGCCTTGTCTCGTCCCCGACGCCGCAAGGAGGCCCTGGTGCAATCTCCGCCATTTTGACGCCCCCAGGCGCCAGCACATCACCACAGGACAATAGGGGACCCTCTCCGAGCTCTCCAGGTGGTCGGAATCGGTCAGGAGGGCGATTCGAAGCTCGGTTTCCCGAGTTCTTGGCTGTTCTTCCTGATCAGTTCGTGGCCGTTCGATCATCGAGAGGCCCCAGACAGAGCAACAACCATCAGATCTTGCAAGGCCCCCCGCCGTCCGATCTTCATCCATCTCCTGATCTGGGCCGCAGGCTGCAAAGGGGTATCGTGCGACGTGGACGCGACACGTGTCTTAAGTGAGAAACCCGCTGCCGTCCGATCCACAACGCGCCTGGGTATTTTGCTATTCGACCCTTGCGCAATTTTGTTATTTCTAATTAGCACTGAATCATTCCTCTGCAGTTAGAATATTTTTGTAATAATTATATTTGAACCCCCAACGTTTGTGGTTTCACAGTTTAGTCCTCGCCTAGCGCACGTGCTCGTCACGTGGTCTAGGCTTTTTGCGAGGGGACCCCTGCGAGTTCGTTTATTTATTTTCTATTCCCAAGACTTTCATTTGTAGCTATTATATTTCTGGTATTTTTGCAATACATCCCTTGAGTTTAGGATAATTGCTTTTTAGTCCTCCCCAGGCGCGTGCTTCGCACGCGCGTGGGTGGGCTTTTTCCGCGAGACCCCTTGCGGGTCTGGTCATTTGCATTTGGTCCATAAACTATTTATCTCAGTATATAACTTTTGTGAAAATTGCGTACAGACCCTTTAACTTCTCGCTATTTACAAATAGGTCCCTGCTAGGCTTTGTATTTTTGCATGTTTTCCCTATTTATTTAGAGCATCACTTTTAACTCGAAAAATTCCCAAAAAATAACATAGGCTCCTGTTTACTTGCTGATTGACGCCATATTTTTTGCATAGGATTTTTATTGCGTTTTAATATTTATTAAAAATAAAAAACATGCATTTTCAGTACTGTCTATCTTAGAAAATACATAAAAATAAGCAAAACTTTTTGGAAATAAATCTAAAAAAATTATATATTGTGTATTTTGGTGTGTTTAAGTGTCAATCCAAAAATCACTAAAAAATTCAAATAAAAACCTTAAAAATTAAAAAACACTTAAAACTTCAAAAAAATCTAAAAAATCCTAGAAAATTCCTAAAAATATGAACTCAGTTCCTATAGTTTCTCTATTTTATTATCTTTTATTTAAAATTAATTTGGGAAAATTTTGTTGCTGTTTTCTATTTTTCATTCCCATTTTAATTTCATCCAGTAGGTAATTCAATGTTTTCTAGTATTTTGGCTTTTAAAAATTCCAAAAACATTTAGAAAAACCCCCCAAAAATCACAAAAAACAGTAAAAAATTATAAAAAGACCAAAAATATTTTATTCCCTAATTTTTGAGCACTTTTCCCTATTTTTATAAATACTCATTCCTCTCTTTCCTTATATTGTGTATATATATCCTATTATTGAAAAAGAAAATACAAAAATATAAAAAGAAAAGATAAAATCAGAAAATCAAAAACCAAAATACAAAAATTAAAAATAAAATAAAAAAATATAAAATTAAAACCCACAAAAATTTGCATTTTTGTAGACATTTAATCACATCACATTTTTGTGCATTATTGCTCGATCTATCTTGTTTGCTCCCTGTGTTCGACACTCTACACATACTTCACACTATACACCTATTTGTAGAGTTAAAATAAATTTTACTCAACATTTGTTTGTCATTGCTTGATTTATATATTGTGGGTTCATTGTTGATTAATTAGGGATTATTGAGCGGTCAACACACCGACTGCGGTTTCGCCTTGTGAAACTGTACGACCCTCGATCTCCCTGGTTATCATGTAGCACCTCAAATATAGAACCACATATAGTAATCACAACGTGTGTAGTAGCATGTAGGGACTAAGGACTACTACTACTACTACTACTCAACTTAAGCTTAAGTTTTTTGGGTTGTTGACGAATCTATGATTCATCGCCTTTATTCTTTCATTTTGGCTAAAATCTTTGGTAAAATACATGTAAATAATCACTAATTATAACTAATTAACATTCTAACCACAAGTATTAATATTATATAATTAACACTTATTTTACCCAAAATAAAGAATAAATATAAAAAAATAAAAGAAAAGAAGGTTGGAGATATGTAATATATACAGACTGATCCTAACCCCGAGAACAGGTCAAGATTGACCGGATCGACAATCGAAATAAGTAGGGGGAGATAAGGATTATAACTTATAAAAATATTAAGAAAACAAAGATCAAAATATAAATTACCCTTTTACACAATGTAAATACTTCACCCATTTTATTTATCATCAAGACTATCTCAAATCAAATCACTCCTTTCATAAAAGTTGTTCATAAAAATATATATTGTTTTTATAAAAATATCAAAAAAATATTTCAGTATAAAAATAATTAACCGTAATGAACCGAAAAAGCCGTAAAAGTTGACTTCTGAGGTTCGTAACTGTTTACAGAAAAATCCAAACGAACCAAACTCACTTTTAAAATCAGTTTTATACTTGTACTATTTATTAAGAATATCAAAAAAAAATAATCGAATAAAACTGGTGAGTTTCTACTTTTTGAACCCGTTGTCTATTTGTATTATATGTATAAACTTCCCATATTTTTAATTAAATAACCGTAAACCCGATCAATTTAATTCTTTTTTCCTAAAATCTAACATTGTATATAAAAATATAAAAATATAAACTCCTCGCCGTATATATATATATGTGTGTGTGTGTATATATATATATATAGGAAAAAATGGGGCTGCCCCCTGGGGGCAGCCAATGGCTGCCCCCGCCCCATTTTTCGGCATTTTTTTTATTTTTTTTTGAAAAATAAAACCATGTATATTCATCCATATATCCCTCCTACATGCCATTCGAATTTCGTCAGAAACAGAGACTCCTACGGCCTCCATCTCGATGATATCGATTTAAAAAAATCCTGTTACCGTTAAAAAATTACTGTCCGGATGGAGGCCGTAGGAGTCTCTGTTTCTAACGAAATTCGAATGGTATATAGGAGGGATATAGGGATGAATGTAAATGGTGTTATTTTTCAAAAAAAATAAAAAATTTTGCCCAAATAAGGTGGGGGCAGCCATGTTGGCTGCCCCTAGGGGGCAGCCACATATGACCTATATATATATATATATACATATACATATATATATACATATACATATACATATATATATATACATATACATATACATATATATATACATATACATATATATATATATATACATATACATATATATATATATATATATATATATATATATATATATATATATATATATATATACATATACACACACACACACGTCGACCCTCTTTTCTAAGGGGATCCGCCATTTTTCACCCCTCAACTCCACCTTCGAGTTCCTAGAGGTGACAACTCCGTTGAGCGACGAGAGAGTCGACTAGGAACGACGAGATATCCGCCGCGTGAGAGCTTTGCTCCGCCGTGACGTCAAGCTTCCGGTTGCCAACCGTCGAGGTTAGGATCTACGGAGCTCTGCTTAGCTTCAATCTCAGGCGAACCTCCTCTATTTCCGTTCATTTCCAAGAGGCAGGAATTGCATATGGAAGAGGAAGGCGAGGTCCTGGAACCATATTCAAGCTCTCTTATTCAGATCGCGTTTCCCTAGGTTTTGCTCTAATATGATAACATCAGGTGAAGCAGAATCGTCCAAGGAATCCACCCCTTCCTCCAGCACTTCGATCCTAGCCGAAGTGTGAAAGAGCTGAACAATTGAAAGTATACACAACATCCTTCCGAGTTTGTCCATATCTTTCTGTTGTCGTCAGATCAAATCGTACAAATTCTAGATTCAATATGAAATGGCATTGTAGAATTGCACCGAAGGTGTCGTTGCTTGTATTCCGAATGTGAGAAAAGATGAGTTAATTTTTCATGAAGACATCATCTGGAGCAGAACATGGTGTCGTGAAACTATTGCTTCGCTATTGTACTTGCAGATTGGGGAAGAACACGAGTAGTTCAGATCGACCGAGAGCGCAGGATCAGATTCGACCGACTAATCTTAGCTATATGCCTCTTAAGACGCTTCTCGTGCGCCTCACGTGAAGCGGGGGACTATTCTCTGGCATATTTGCACGCGAACTACCTATATTTTAACTAATTACGATCAGGTTCTCCGCAGCTAATGAACACGTGAGTGATATTGGAATTTTTGCACAGATATTCCTGTTAGTTTAGTAAATTTCGAACAGGTTCCTGATAGCTGAGCAAGTACATGCACATGCACGTGTTTTCTTAGAATTTTTATGCGGAGATCCTCTAAGTTCTTATATTTTCATACGCACCCCTATAGATTCTGCAAAGTGCGCATATACCCCTATATTCTATATACTATACATATACCCCATACTCATCAAACAGAAATCTAAAAATATAGAAAACATAATAAAAATAAGCAAAATAATAAACCAGTTTAAAAAATATATACGGAAAATTTCTATTTTAATAAATATTTTAAAAGTAAAAAAACACAAACTTTAAAACCACATAAAAATCTAAAAACATCTCTGAAAAACCTATAAAAACCTATAGCATATTTTGTCAGATTTTGCATAATAAATTAAAAATACATTAAAAATTCAATAATAAAACCAATAAAAATATAAAATATACAAAAACCTGTAAAAATCATAGCTAACTAAATAAAAAATCATCTAAAAACGCACAACCTATTATCTTAAAGATAATTTCACATACATTCTAATAAAAATAGAATAAAAATATTTGCATCATGTTTTCAATCTTAACGTCACAATTTTCAATAAAAAATAGTCTTTTACCTTAAAAATAAATCAAAACCCTAAAAACCTTCTAAAAATCCATAAAAACAGTAAAACAAATTCCAAACATAAAAATAAAAAATTAAAATTACATACAAATTAACAAAACATTTTTGAAAAAAATATAAATACCTTAAAATTCTCAAAAACAATATAAAATTTATAAAAATCAAATAAAAATAAAAAAACCTTAAAAATAAAATAAAAATTAGAAAACCGTTTATCTTAGATTTCTATAGTTTAACCCTAGTCTCCAACGGTTTGCCTCACTAAGTTCGAAACTCCCATGCTTAACCCCTATACACTTAAGTTTAGGAGTATAAATAAAATAGAAGAAGATTAACTAATCCTTAATATTTTCTACAAAAACTCACCCAGTCAATTCAACGACCGCTACATTTTCTCTGTCTCATTTGCAGGGATAAACAAGCATGCCAAATGGTGTTTTTTATATGACGCCGTTGCCGAGGAGGCAGCGCTAGGGTAGATCGTGAAGACCTTAGGACTAGATTTTCGATTTTATTTTCGCGATCTTATTTCTCTGACTTCACGACTTCTTGTTTCTGATTTGTGCAGCATAGGTTGAGCCGCACAGTTGAGAACCGTGAAGCTGAGTAGTTTAGAATTTTTGTAATAAAAAATTGTTCGTAGGAAGGGACCCCTTCTAGGTATCTCGACTTGTACCTCTCTATCTTCTTCTCGGGGTCTGTCTCACCAGGGTTGTACTCCTGGAAGAGCAGGACACCCACTGTGGATTTTTCGCTCGTGTTATTCTCGACGGTTTTCTGCGGCTTTTAAGATAGATGTTTGTTAGGATTTCTTGGTTTTCCCCTTCTCTGCACATCGTAGCTTAGATGTTTGCTTAAGATTCGACACCTAGGTGCTCGTATCTAAGGTCGAACCCAAAAAAAATATGTGAGACGTTTTCTCTGAAAATATCCAAAAAAAGTGAGAACTGAAAATAAAATAGGGGTTGATAATTTCTATCAGATCCTAAAATAAACGTAATGACTCCACTTGTCTTGGGAGAGCAATTCCCGAAATTGCATCGTAGGTACACACTTCAGATTCAGTGAGTGAGAGACGACCCATAAGGTAAAACCAAAGTCTGGGCTTCTTTCGAAGTACTACTTGGTTCATACTTTTAATCACTTAATCTTCAGTGGGTACGCTCGGATAGCCGAAAACGGTCCGTGTTTACTTAGTAGAGTGGGAGGTTTATAGGACACTGCGTAAGGCTCCGTCCTTGAGTAACACGGATAGCCAGAAACGATCCGTACTTACATCCATACTGGCTGAGACTAGATGATTTTTAGTGAGAATTCGAGAAAATACGACGTAGAAGTTTCGTGCACCTATCTGTTCTCACTAATCTGTGAGAAGATTTTTTACCAAATAACCGTAAAATTGAAAAGATAATCAACCAAACTCTTACGGTCATCACCAAGGTTGCGTTGGTGAACTCGGGATTTGCTTTGCCTTTGTTTGCGGTGTGAGTCCAATATCCTAAGATCCTGATCAACTATAATCAACAAGATGATGGGAAAGCAATCGCTTCAATCGAATCTGACCGATCCACTCTCTTGTGAACCTACCCATTCATCCAGATCGGTTTGGGATGTAACTCGTCCCAAACAGAAATCTAATCGAGTTGCTTCTTTCAGGCGTAATTCTAAACCTAGAAGTTCATCGTCGATTTCTTCTTTCACTCATTCTCATTCATCATCACCTCCAACTACAGAAGATTATCAGCAGCTACATATTAATCTGGCAAAGCCTGAATTAGATTTGTTTTCCTTTCCAGAAAACATGGTTGGAAAAGGACCACAGACCACCTCTATAGTAATAGATCAGGCTGCAATCAACAATGGTCTACTTGCTTCCCTCGAGACAATGTAGAATCAGATTAGGGAGTAAGGTAGAGTAATGAATGATGTCAGAGTTGAGCTGACTCAGTTGAGATCACAACGAGTCCAACCTACTGCTGAGAATCGTGGACTTGAGGATCAGGAGCAACCAGATAGAGCAGAGAGACCGCCACTGAACCCGAACTGTACGATGCAGCAGTCTACAACCCTAGAGCGACTACGACTCACCGGTGGATCCGTCTCCCTGATATTCAAGGGAAGTTCGAGTTCTATCCTCAGACGATCCAACTGCTACCCAAGTTTCACGGGCTTTCTACTGAGGATCCGTACTTGCACCTTCAGGAGTTCGAGCTTATTTGCAGTACGAAACACGATGTACATGTGAACAAGGATACGATCAAGTTGATCAGTTTCCTTTCTCCCTCGTTGATCGAGCATCCTACTGGCTGAAATACCTAGGGAGATATGTTTCAACGTGGGAGGAGCTAAGAACCACATATCTGAACAAATATTACCTCCTTGGTCGAATAAATGCTGCTAGAGCCATGATTAGCAATTTCACCATGATCGGGAACGAACAGTTCCACGAGGCATGGGGTCGATTTAGATAGCTCATTGATTGGTGTCCCTACCGTGAACTTTCAAAGCCAACTCTTGTATAGAGTTTCTTCAGTGGGCTGACACCAGATTTACAGGGACTGGTGAACGCCGCTTGTGGTGGATCTTACTTCTCGATGCACGAAGACAGAGTTTGGGTCATTTATGAGAAAATGACAAAGAACTACACCACGATGTCCCAGACTCGTGTTTACAATCAGACGAAGCCACCCACTTATCACCACAATTCCCGAGTGGCACAAATTGAAGGGAATCCATCTTCTGCTATTTCTATTCCTCTCGAATCCTCATCAACTGATATGAGGGTCATTTCTCAGAAGCTAGATCGTATGGAGATAATCAAGAAGAAGTGCCAGAACTTAGACAAGCTCGATAAGATTAACGAGCTTGAGAGATGCCTGAGTGATCTGAAGACACAGATTATGTGCCTTGAAGAGATACAAGTTGATTCGAATAGGTCTTCGAGATCACATGATGACTTCCTTCAGTACAACACATATATCATGTGCATTTTGAGCCGACTCATCATCCCTCGGCGTACCTGCAACTACAACAGGCACCATCATTTGAGACTCAGATGGTGGTGTATCAGAGT
This sequence comes from Ottelia alismoides, assembly GCA_037367405.1. NCBI lineage: Eukaryota > Viridiplantae > Streptophyta > Magnoliopsida > Alismatales > Hydrocharitaceae > Ottelia > Ottelia alismoides. The sequence continues at coordinate 20,308 of JAZKJV010009706.1, forward strand.
GATCAGTCCTTGGCATCTATGCCTCCAATGTACTCTAAAATTCCGGAGCCATTGATTGAGGTCAATGGGATTTGGTACCATCAGCCGTAACAAATAGGGATCCATCGCGATCGTCCTGGTTTCTGATGGTCTATAAGAGTTGCCTCTTCCCAACAACAACCACATGCACTCATGGGGAAGAACAGAGAGCAATAGCAACATACATGTCCTCATCAGTACCGGCGACCTCAGTGGAGGCAGAGTACATACCAGCCTCAACATCAGCAGCATTATCCTCCACAGCAGTAGCCAGCTCTACAACAGCATCAGTACCACCAAGGCAACTCATCCAGGTCTCATAGTCCTTTCCATGATAACCCGGCCTTATAATATCTCGCTAACCTGATCACTGATCAATAGGCTTCTTTTAGGCAAGGAATGGATGAGTTTAAAATCCATGTCACCGATCTGGTCAAAGAGAAGTTTGCCTTGTTTGCTTAGATAGAGCCTAATCCGAATAACTTGAAGCAAAAGTAAGAGCAGGTAAATTTTAACCGAGCCCACCCTCCAATCACAAGTATTCTCTGATGACTATCTTTATTGTGATGATGCTAATCTCATTTCACTTAAGAGCGGTAGGATGCCAGTAGGAAGAGACTCTACTAGGCTCGAGGAGGATAATTTGGATAACACAAGCAAGCCTGTCGAAGGCATTGATGGCGGTACTGAAGCCGCAACCTTTGACGAAGGAGATGATGGTGCTGAAGCCACTAAGTTTGAAGAGTAGTTAGAGCCGAACGCCGACGTAGATGCTTTACCGTTCTTTATCTCCAGTGATAATTAGAGAAAATCACAAAAAAATGTACAAAAGAGAAGAACTCGAAAAAGGAATAAAAAGGTAGTTGATCAATATCTTTATCTTTCTGATATTTCACAGAAAGCAAGTCCCCGTCTTTGAAAAACATTTCCTTCTACTTCTTCTAGTCCTCCGATTGTACATACTAACTAGGAAGATGTACAGATTCTTTTTCCCAAAGCACTCTTTCTAGGAAAAGGCGATAAAAAAGAAAACTCTAAAGAAATCCAAATAAATGATCTGACGAAAGAGATGCTCTACAAGTTTACGATCCAACTCACTCTTTCGGAAGCCTTGAAACACATCCCAACCAAGAGATTAGATACAGGAGTGTCGTATGTCAGATGCGAGATCCTCAATCAGATTTTCGATCGGACTCTATTAGATAGCGGCTCTTCAATTAATATCCTTCCATGTTCCTTACTTGACAAATTCGAGTTTGGGCCTCTTCGATCAAGCCAAACGATCTTGCAGTTTTTTGATAGATCAGTCAAGAGGCCTAAGGATTTAATCGCAGATGTTATCGTCACCATTCATGGTTTGAAATTCCTGTGGACTTCATCGTGTGGCGGTCCCTGAATACGTGATCGATACTCTGATCATATTAGGACGACCTTTTCTGGCTACAACGAAGGCCTTTTCTGACTATGGTACTGGGAAGGTGTACTTTGAGTCCATGGTGAAAGTATACATATAGAGATGATCCAAGATCAGAATCCTAGAGTAGTTGAATCAGAGCGAGCATCTGATGATGAACCCAACAGTCATCAAGATTGAGACTTTATACAAACCGATGATGAGGCCATCTGGGACAAGCCTAGCGCCCAATCTTTTATCACACCTTTAGTCAAAGCCGAGATTCAGATATTCGAGGATGGGAGATTGGAGAGCACAATCTTAGAGCCGAATAGCGAAAATCTTGACAAAGATGATTCTAAGATATTTTCAGATCATTCAGTCATTACATATCCCTCTGAGTCAGAATTGAATTATTCGAACTGTCAGTTACCCCCATATCATTCAGATTCCGAAGATGCTGATTGATAGTACTTCGTCGAATTCCTATCACTTCAGACTCCATCATCAGAGCCTACAACCAATTAGGTAACCGAACCATAGCAAAATATTCAACAATCTCCAGATCTTTCTGAGTCAAAGCAGGCAGATCTTACGCATATCGATCTAGCAGCCTACACCCAGGCTCTAATCAAACCCTCTCTCACTGTTCCTTCTCCCTTGAGCTTAAACCGTTACCTTAGAACATGAAATACCGATTCCTTACGGATGAATCTAAAATATTTCCGGTCATCATCTCTTCCAATCTGACTGAAGATCAGGAATCCCGTTTGATGGAGATTCTTGAAAAGAACCGCAAGGCGATCGGGTGGTCAGTAGCTGATCTCCATGGGATTAGTCTGGCTCTATGCTTCCACCACATCTTTCTCGAGGATGAAGCCAAGACATCTCGTGAGTTTCAGCACATACTGAACCCGAATCTTCAAGAAGTGATTGTGAAGGAAATATCCAAGCGGTGGAGCACCAATTTTATCTATCCCATCTCCGACTCGAAATGAGTTAGTCCTTTGCATGTGGTACCCGAGAAGACGGGTATCACTACAATGATCAATGAGGACGGAGAGGATATCGCTACCCAAGTATTGACTTCTTGGCACGTCTGTGTGGACTACAGATGTTTGAATCAGGCGACCAAGAAGGATCACTTCTTGTTACCGTTTATTAATCAGATCATCGAACGGTTGGCCGGGAAGAGCCATTATTACTTTCTTGACGGGTACTCGGGATACAATCAAGTGGCCATTGCTTCAGAAGACCAAGAAAAGATGACATTTACCTGTCTGTTCGGAACACATGCTTTCAAATGGATACCCTTTGGACTATGTAATGCTCCTGCTACATTCCAGAGGTGCATGCTTTCGATATTCGCAGATATGGTGGGAGATATCTTGGAGGTCTTCATGGATGATTTCTCAGTCTATGGTGATGATTTTGATTCTTGCCTTTCTAAACTAGACCGCATGCTTTAGAGGGGTCCGGAGGTTAACCTAGTGCTTTCTTAGGAGAAGAGTCATTTCATGATGACTCAGGGAATGGTCCTTGGTCACATCATCTTTAACCAGGACATGGAGTTGGACCCGACCAAGGTGGGTATCATTAAAAAACTCAATCCACCGTCCAATATGAAGCAACTACGATCTTTCCTCAGGTATGTCGGTTTCTACCGACGTTTCATATGAGACTTCAGCAAAATTGCCTGATCGTTGTCTGATCTTCTCACGAAAGACATCGAGTTTATCGTCGATGATAAGTGTCTTTTGTCTTTTGATACTCTTAAGAACATGGTTCTAGAGGCTCCCATCCTTCAGCCACCCGATTGGTCTCTTCAATTAGAGATCATGATGGATGCATCCGATTTTGTCGTTGGGGTTGTGTTGGGACAGAGGAGCGATGGCCTTCCATACACCATATACTACACTAGCAAGATTTGGATTCTGTGTAGCAGAATTACACGGTGATAGAGAAAGAGATGCTAACCGTAATATTTTCCTTAGATAAATTCAGGTCCCATATCTTAAGATCGAAGGTCACAATCTACACTGATCACACCACCATCAAGTATCTAATGGACAAGAAGGATTCGAAGCTGTGTAAGAGCAGATGGATCCTTCCAATCCAGGAGTTTGATATTGTTATAAAGGATAAGCCTGTGGTCAAGAATGTGGTGGCGTATCACCTCTCCTTATTAGAAACACCTACGACTGCTAAGTTTGATGCACCAATAACCGAGAATTTCCCGATGAGGTGATTCTTGATGTCACCTCGCTACCATGGTATGTCGACATTATGAACTTTCTTGTTGCTAAGAAAGTTCCACAAGGTTGGTTCAGACATATACTTGAGATTTTCCTCATAAAAGACAAGTCTTACCATTGTGAGGATCCGATCCTTTATCATGAAGGAGCGGATTCCGTCTGGCGTCGGTGTATTCTTCAGGAGGAATACCATAGTATCCTCATGTATTGCCATAGATTAGAAGCTAGAGGGCACTATTCAAGGAAGAGGACAACACATAAGGTGCTCCAATCCGGCCTTTGGTGGTCTACACTCATTGCGGATGCCCACACATTCGTAAAGAGATGTACCGACTGTCAGAAAATGGGCACTTATGGATATAGAGACATGATGCCGATGCAGCCGATTCACTTCTGTGAAGTGTTTGATGCATGTGGTATCGACTTTATGGGCATGTTTTCTAAAAGTAAGGGATTCGAGTATATCCTTCTAAGTGTGGATTATGTGAGTCATTGTGTAGAGGATAGTCCTGCCTTAACCGCTAATGCTAACACGGTGTGCTAGTTCTTGAGAAATCATATCATTACGTGGTTCGAGGTCCCTCGTGTTCTGATATCAGACGGGGGTAGCCACTTCATCAACGGCAAGGTAAGAACACTTGTTAATGAGTTCGGTATAAACCATCAGGTTGCTACTCTGTATCATCCTCAAACGAATGGTCCAGCTGAGGTCTTGAATAGGGAGATCAAGACGATCTTGCAGAAGGTTGTTCACCCAGACCGAAAGAATTGGTTGAAACTTTTGGACTCGGTTCTTTGGACCTATAGAACATTCTTCAAAACTCCATTGGGCACATCTCCCTTTCGGCTCGTTTATGGCAAGCCATGCCACTTACTTGTCGGATTCAAGCACAAATCCTTGTGAGCAGTGAAAGAAGTGATCTTTAGCCTAGATGATTCGGGAGATCAGAGGCAGACTGAACCGGAAGCCCTGTAAGAGTTACGAGACGAAGCCTTCACGAGTATCTTGCACTATAAAGAGCGGATGAAAGAGTGGCATGATTCTTATATTAGCCACAAGCAATTTGAGTCGAATCCGAAAGTATGGTTATTCGATGTGAGACTGAAATTATTTCAAGGGAAACTTCAGAGTAAATGGAAAGGCCCGTATATTGTGCGAAAGGTATACGACAACGGTAGAATTGATTTGTCTAAGTTGTCGTCTGATTCTACCTTTTGAGTCAACGGTTAGCGGTTGAAATTCTCTCTTGATCATGAACCACCGACCGTTGAAGTTACCCCCATCTATTTTATATGAGATAATCTTTTCACTCTTACACTTTGCATCTCATACCCTGATTTTCAAAAATCACTTGTATATATTTTCGAATTTTCTCTTTCCCTTCCGTTTGTCTTACACCCTTAGGTTAATCTAGAATTTTGATATACTTAGGATGTGCTTTATCTTAAGTACAGGGGTGTAGACACCATTGTTGCTCACGTCGTTCTGTTTGATTACCCCTGTCGTTGCTTATACTTAAGGTGTGCTTTACCCTAAGTATAGGAGGGGTAATCTAATCTGGCTCATTTCTCCTTTTTGATTGTCATCGTTTTTTTGTCTCATCTGCTCCCTCGCTTGTCCCTCAACTTTTGATTTTCGTCTTTATACTTAGGGATATTTTACCCTAAGTATAGGGGGGACAAGACGAGCCATTGAGTATGCACATTCTCTTGACCTCGTTCATTATCGGTTTTGAGTCCGCTATCCTTACGATTACTTGATCCTAAGTATAGAGGGGATGATCGAGTTCCATTTCATTGTAGTATAGTTTCTTTTCACTGATCTATACTTATCCCGAGTTATGTCTTCCTTTGCCGCTTCTTTGGTCACTATGAGGACATACTTCACGCTAAGTATAGGGGGTGTCGTGTATATATGCTATACATACTTTAGAAGCCATAACTCATACTTTATTGTATTTTTAATAACAAGGCTCCCTAAAAGTATGGGTGTATATTTTGGGTTTCTAAAAGCCGAAAGAAAACCATAAAAATGTCTTATAAAGAAACTTTAAAAATTGGTATATAAAAATGTTATAAAATTCATTGATAAAATCCTTAAAAATTTGTAAATAAAATCCTTGTATAATCTTGTATAAAAGCCGTATAACTTATACATAAAATTTGTATAAAATCCTTTATAAAATCATAGACAAAATCCGTGTAAAATTTATGTAAATTGAATTAATCCACTAACTTTTTCAAAAAGACCTCTAAAAATTGAAAAGTTTTAAAATTCAATAAAAAATTCAAAAGTCGTTAAAATCTACCTCATAAAAAAATTGCTGCATTCATTAGCATTTTCAGTACAAGTTTGATTCTTGAACCGAATGGATCTAAGTCCGATAGATGGAGCTTGGTTTAGGCCTTAATCCACCTAATTCTAAAAGGGACTTTATTAAAATTGGAGTTGAGACTCTTCAGGTCTTTCAGACTTAATTCTTTGGGTTCCATGAGACCGTATTCGAAATTCAACTTGAAAGTGCCTAAGTAGGACACTTAGTATCATCCGTTTAACTCTTCTCCATTTGGACCAATTTTGAACTCAAGCACTCTGCATTTAGCTCGACCGACATGGGACTGCGAAGGGCAATTCATTTCAGTGTTGTATTTCCATCCTTGTCTAGTGGTGATGAGGTCAGAGATTGGGGTTGAAATAAAGTTTCGGATGAGGGAAGGATTTGTTGGCACAATTTTTTTCTAAGACCCTAAAAAATGGGCGGAATGAAAAGATGTTATATCTGTCGGGACATAAAATACCTATGTAGTGCAACAAACATCTCTACCAAAAATAAGCCATATACATCAAACACCAAAAATGACCACGATGGATCGAGCTTCAGAAAAGACTGCATGTCTTCATGGAGACTTGGCTAAACTGGTCAGGTTTCACAGGAGATGTGATTACACCGATCACACTCCAGTTATCTTTCCATTCTTCTTATTTCTCTTTCTATATTCGATTGTGGATACATCACGACCTCACCTTATAAGGAAATAGCCACCTCCTCGAGGACTGAACTGTTGGTTGAGGGCCCAATTGGAGTGTGTAACTGTGATGGGCGTTTTCTTTGCTTCTTTAAGCGGGAAGAGCTAAAACCTTTCACACACTGTACAAGTTGCTTTCAAAACCGAAAAGTTTGCGTGATGGATAGGTGGATCTGAGTTGGCTGTTGAGGTGAATCTCGATAAGGATTTGTGTAACTTGAGGGTTGTCGAGGCTTAAATCTTAATTCTAATAGAGTCCGGACACACTATTAACTCAAAGATCTGAATCCAAGCTTCGGATTTTGGGTGAAGTGAGATTCGGTTTAAAGAAACAATCATGTTATAAGTTCGTTTATTTTCATTTTTCTTTTTCCTTTTGCTTGCACTTAATTATAGAATAAATGTTTGCTAAGGGACTAGCAGAGGTAAAGTATAGGAAAATGATGAATCCGTGATTAATCGCCTTTGTTCTTTCATTTTGACTAAAATTATTAGAAAAATACATGTAAATAATCACTAATTCCAACTAATTAACATTCTAAGAAAAAATATTAATATTATATAATTAACACTTATTTTACCAAAAATAAAGAATAAATATAAAAATAAAAATAAAAGAAAAGAAGGCTGGAGATATGTAATACATACGGACTGATCCTAACCCCGAGATCAGGTCAATATTGATCGTGTCGACAAAAAAAATAAGTAGGGGGAGATAAAGATCACAACTTATAAAAATATCTAGAAAACAAAGACCAAAAATATAAATTACCCTATTACACAATGTAAATACTTCACCTATTTTATTTATCATCAAGACTATCTCAAATCAAATCACTCCATTTATAAAAATTGTTCACAAAATATATATTATTTTATAAAAATACTAGAGAAATATTTTGGTATAAAAATAATTAACCGTAATGAACCGAAAAAGCTGTAAAAGTCGACTTCTAAGGTTCATAACTATTTATAGAAAACTCCAAACAGACCAAACCCACTTTTAAAAATCAGTTTTATACTTAATACTATTTATTAAAATTATTAGAAAACTAATTGAATAAAACGATGGGTTACGGTTTTTTGTATATGTTGTTTATATGTACTATATGTATAAACTTCCCAGATTTTTAATTAAATATCCGTAAACCTGATTAACTTAACTATTTTTCCTGAAATATTTTAAAATTAAATATAAAATACAAAAATATAACTAAGTTAAAATACCAATAAAATTGGAGACCTGAATCCGCTACCTAAATTTTCCGAGCCTTATAGCTCAGCTGTATGAACTCCGAATTGAGCAAACTCAGTCTTAAAATTCATATTATTAAATTATCTACAAAATGACACCTCGTTAAAATCAAAGTCAATGTGAAAATGCGATTTTCGGATTCGTATTGGTATATTGTACATTGTACCGTAATATATTATTATTTTATATAGGTTAATTTATATACTTTAGTGATATTTAAATTAAATAAAAATACTAATTTAATTATTTATATATCTTTTATTTATTTAATTATTAATTAATTTTATTATATACTTATTTATTCATTTAATTAAGACTTAATTACTTAATTATACAATTAATTACTTAATTAATTACTTAAATAATTTAATAATCATAATTAATTATTAATTAATTAATGAATTACAAATTAAATATATTAATTAATCATTTTTATTACTTATCATTTAATTTCATTAATTATTTATTCTCCTTCCTTTTTCTCGCTTTCCTTTTCTCTCCCCTCTTTTCTCTCTCCACCTCTCCCAATCCCCCTTCTTCCTTGTCTCCTTCTTCCTCCCTGGAATTCAACGCACAATGGCTCCTAAATTGCCGCCAACTAACCCAACGGCCGGTCGTTGGCCGACCGTTCCGCCAACTGCCCGCATCCCGTCACCGCGGTGGTGACCCGACTCCTCACCGTCTATATATATCCGTCGACCCTCTTCAAGGAGATCCGTCATTTTTCTCCCCTCGACTCCACCTTCCGAGCTTCGAGAGGTGAAAGCTCCGTTGAGCGAGCGAGAGAGTCGACCAGGGACGACGAGATATCCACCACGCGAGAGCTTCGCTCCGCCGTGACGTCAAGACTCTGATTGCCGACCGTCGAGGCTAGGATCTACGGAGCTCTGCTGAGCTCTATTTTCAGGCGAGCCTCCTATGTTTCCGTTCATTTCTTGGAGGCAAGAATTGCATATGGAAGAGGAAGGCGAGGTTCTGGAACCATCTTCAAGCTCTCTTATTCAGATCGTGTTACCCTCAGTTTCGCTCTGATATGATAACATCAGGTGAAGCGAAATCGTCCAAGGACTCCACCCCTTCCCCCAGCATTTCGATCCGAGCCGAAATGTGAAAGAGCTGAACAATTGAAAGTATCTGCAACATCCTTCCGAGGTCGTCCATATCTTTCTGTTGTCGTCAGATCAAGCGTACAAATTCCAAATTCAATCTGAAACGGCATTGCAGAATTGCTCCGAAGGTGTTGTTTCTTGTATTCGGAATGTGAGAAAAGAGGAGTTAATTCTTCATCAAGACATCATCTAGAGCAGAACACGGTGCCGTGAAACTACTGCTTCGCTGCCGCACTTGCAGAAGTGGGGAAGAACACGATCAGTTCTGGTCGACCGAGAGCGCAGGATCAGATTCGATCGACTAATCTTAGTCGTATATCGCTTAAGACGCTTCTCGTGCGCCTCACGTGAAGAGGGGGAATATTATCTGGCACATTTGAATGCGAACTACCGGCAATTTAACTAATTACGATCAGGTTCTTCGTAGCTAATGAGCACGTGACTTGTCATGTGATATTGGAATTTTTGCACAGATATCCCCGGCAATTCAACAAATTTCGAAGAGGTTCTTTATAGCTGACCAAGTACGTGCACTGGCACGTGTTTTCTTAGAATTTTTGCGCGAAGATCCTCCAAGTTCTTATATTTTCATACGCACCCTATAGATTCTGCAAATTACGCATACACCCCTATATTCTATATAATATACATATACCCCATACTCATTAAATAGAAATCTAAAAAAATAAAAATATAATAAAAATAAGCAAAAATACCCTATACTAGTATATACAGTAATAAACAGTTAAAAAAATACATAAAGATTTTTTATTTTAATAAATTTTTTAAAAGTAAAAATATCACAAACTTTAAAACCACATAGAAAATCCAAAAACGTCTCTACAAATCCTATAAAAATTAACTATATCATATTTTATCAGATGTTGCATAATAAATAAAAAATACATTAAAAATTAAATAATAAAACAAATAAAAAAATATAAAACACAGAAAAACTTGTAAAAATCATAACTAACTAAATAAAAATCATCTAAAAACGCATAACCTATCATCTTAAAGATAATTTCACCTACATTCTAATACAAATAAAATAAAAATATTTTCATCCTGTTTTCAATCTTAAAAATCAGAAAAATGTCATAGTTTTTAATAAAAAATAGTCTTTTACGTTAAAAATTAACCAAAACTGATAAATTCCTAAAAACCTTCTAAAAATCCATAAAAACAGTAAAACAAATTTAAAACATAAAAATAATAAAATTTAAATTTAATAACAATTAACAAAACATTTTTGAAAATAAAAAATATAAATTCCTTAAAATTCACAAAAACAATATAAAAGTCATAAAAATCAAATATAAATCCAGAAAAATCCTTAAAATAAAATAAAAATTAGAAAGCCATTTACCTTAGATTTCTATAGTTTAACCCTAGTCTCCTATGGTGTGTTTGGTTCGTGGGTTATCCAGGGGTGGATAACCCGATTTTGTGTTTGTGTGTTTGGTTGGTGGGTTAAGGGTTGGGATGGTTTGTATGATGTGATTGTATTGGAATTTGAAAAAGCTGATAGTTATTATGATATGATTGTATTGAAATTTGAAAAAGTGGGTGGTTGTTGTGATGTGATTGTATTGAAGTTTGGATTAGTGGGTAGAAGTTGAGTATTTTATGATTTTTAGATGATATGATGGTATAATATATAATTTTTTTTATGAGAAGGGAGTAGGCCCCACTAGTGGGTTAAAAGTGGGGGTTTTAGGGGGTTATCCACCCAAAGTGGGGGGTAACCCCCCAACCAAACGCACTCCTAGGGTTTGCTTCCTTGAGTTCAACACTCCTGTTCTTAACCATTATACTCTTAAGTTTAGGAGTATAAATAAAGTAAAAGAAGATTAACTAATCCTTAATCTTTTATGCAAAAACTCACCCGATCGATACAACGACCGTGGCATTTTCTTTGTCTCAATTGTAGGGATAAACAAGCAAGCTATGTGGTGTTTTTCAGTTGTGTCATGGGCTCTAGTTGGGCCGAAGCTCAACATGTTGCCTGGACCAGTATTCATGATAATAGACTAGGTATAAAGTTCGATACGTTATATATGGTATCAAAGAAGATTGCCTATAATCGTAGAAAGGGCTTCTCAAGAGGTAGAGCCATCCCTACCATATGGTTAGGAGGAAAGGGCAACCCTAGAGGTGAAGCTGCACTATTAGTAGGAGTAGGTCATGGCTATTGCTTAACGAGGGCACTGCGAATATAAGTGGGGGTGATTGTAGTATGTCAAACATATTACCACATCTAGTAATCACAAAGTGTGTTAGTATCTTATAAGCAGTAGGGGCTACTACTACTCAATCTGGGCATATGCATTTTGTTCTGTGGTCATGGGCTCGAGTTTGGCACAAGTTCAATAGGTTGTTTGCCAGTAATCCCTGATAACAGTTGAGTCTATGATTTGGGACGTTACACTATGTCCTCAAGCAACAATGATCGGTTTCACTATATACGTGGAGAAGGGAAATTACAAAGGATGCATAAAATCCTAATCTCAAGGAGTTTATATCATGCTCGCAATACAAATGGATTCCAAAGTTAAACAGATTCAATTCTTAAACCAAGTTAGGAGAACAAATAATTAGGATTCAAAGCATATGAAACGATTTAATGCTAACAATGAGGTAAGATATTGGTATTTGATACATGATACCGGTATAATATGAAACGTGACTGTGACGGTAAAGAGTGTGTCTTCATAAGAGAAACACTATACTGAAACTTTTGAAAGCTCACTTAGATATACCAGCTCATTTTTTCTATAACTAGTGTTATCTCGAGGGCTTCGATGATTGGTAAACTGAGAAATGGAATGCATAGCATTCAAACTCTGATTCATCGAGTAATGCTTTCGTTTAATCCCCGTATGTCTTGATGTCAAGTAAATAAACATGGTCGAATTTATATATTTACCATATCCAACATATCAAATCCATCATCTGAATCGATTTAAGCCCATGAGCAAAAACACAATATCTTGAGTCTTTAGTTACAGTAACGTATGACCATTCTAACTATCACCGTGGGAGCCCTAGTCCTCTTCCTTAGCGAAGGCACCTCTGCCCACCTTCAAGCCATGCTTGTGCATCTGTTCCCTCACGTACCTCTCGTAGAGGAAGGTCGCTCCTTTGAATTGCGGCAACACCAGCCACGCCACGCATATCACCTTCACCGGGTACCATATTGGTATCCTGCACAATCACCATCGAAATTGGGTTAACAGGACCTGTTTCATGGATCAAATGTTTTCAAATATTTAACCAGTCCTCGTCAATTCACATTGATAATGTATCAGCAGGCCTACTCAAAACTTTAGAACATAAGGCTTTTTATGGGACGATACCAGTAAAGAACGGGCTCGAGCACCATCTCCACGAGAGTGAGGAAAGAGTAGAGGATCCAATATGCCAGCCATTGCTCGTCGTCCTCCTTCGACGAACTCTCGATTGCACAAATGGATGCATACCTTGTAGAATCAATCAAAACACCATCAAAATCCAATGCCTGCAATACGGTGTTTATCTCTACGTGATTTCAAGTCCCAGCAGTTGAAGTACTTACAAAGGATATAACAATGTGACAATTGGCCTGCATTTACATTCACATAAGAAACCACAAAACATCAATAGATATCGACCACGAGAAGGGGAGTAAAAATTAAAGGGGAGATTATGGGAAGGCTTTTCACCTGCAATCGAGTGGGTATGGGTGAGGAAGGTCCAGAATTGCCCCATCCGATCCGCTCAGGTTAGGTCCTTAGCCTTAATGCAGGTCCCTAATTTGAAACAATCTTGGAAGCTTGCTGGAGAGAAAAGAAGAGGCTTCATGATGATATTAAAGGGTGGAATTAGGGTTTTAGGCTTAGGCAAGTAGGGCATCAGATGCTAACTTGAAGGTGGCAAATCTGACAGTAGGGTTCAAGCACGGCACCTTTATAGGCTTTTTGCCTTTCCGTTTCTCTCAATTTCAGACCATTAGTACCGTGATAAGATTTGGAGATATATTATCCATGTTGGGTTTTTACGGAGGTACTGAAGTAATATAAGTGTTTACTATCTTATTTGAATATCTAACCACATTGCCGCTTCTAACATTTTATGAGCCCTAGGTAAAATAAAAAATGAGCTCTTATAAAAAATATAATATTTTATAAAAATTGTAAACTTCTTATAAAATAGTTCTTAAAATTTTACAAACACTTTATGACCGTCGAGCGTGAAACGATAAGTCATGAACTACAAATCATAAAAAACACTTTCTACTAGCATTTTTGGATGCAAAATCATTGATAATAACATCCATCTTTCTTACGACATTGATGATTTCAAATAGTTTTTCTATCAATTTTTGCTTTGGAAAACTTCTTTCAACTAATGTTACAGTCACAAGCATAGTTAAACAAATTCCGTATGCAATGAAAACATTCATATAACAATCCACAGACTTTATAAACATAAGAGTCTCAATAATAGACATTGACTCATTTGGTAAAGTCATTTGCAATAATTTTAACTCGGAGTAAAAATATCAAATCAGCATCACACAAATCATCATGAGAATTTTTGGAGTGAAAATTAGCACAATATTCTCTTAACTCTTTATCATGCAATGCCTTTAACATGTTTGAATCAAAATAAAATCCAAAAAATTTCAAGTTCTTTTAGTTGCTCAAATATACTTTTTAAAAACAACAATTAAATCTAACCACCGTAGATAGTTTAGTGATGGATTGGATTTCTTCATCTTCATTATTCTCATCAAATTATTTTTTTTCTAATAATACAAAGGTTTATTGGATGCTTTGAATGTATACCCGTTTCAAGCGCAGTATGGTTAGTAATTTCTAAACTAGTGGCAAAACCTTCTTCTATGTACTTAGCAAAAAATGATAGAATACATTCTACTTATTTTATACTGAAATCAATGCAAATAGATCCATATTACAATTTCTTACTCATCATATTAATAGAAAAATATATGTCATACCAAATTACCATATCATTAAGAAATTCAAAATTCCAGTGCATTAGCTAAACTGTCAGCTTCACTCTTTGATTTTGCATCGTCACAATATTCATAAATTTTACAAGGCATCTTAAAAAACGCATGTTCGATCCATTCTTCTAAAAGAGATAGACAACATTTCTATGTTAACGGAGGGGTATTCACATAAAAAGAATTTGTGAGATTTTATTAATTCCTCCTAAATTCAAGTATATAATGTGGAGTACAGGACTGTTAAAATCAGAGAGACAAATTGTGGAAGCGGGTGATATAGTAGAGTGATCTATCGTATAGGATTTTTTGAATTTTTAATACTTTTTAATTGATTTTATGATTTTTTGTTTGTTTCAGTTCTTTTGTATTGTTCTTAAGAGCTATATATATAAAGAAGTATATGTACGGGTTCTATGTTTTTTTATTTGACTTTATCTTTGAATTTTTTTATGTTTTATATTTCTTTTAATATTTTTTAGGTATTTTTAGGTCATTTTTATATTTTTTATGGATTTTCAGTGGATTATTAAAAGTTGAAAACTATATTATTTGGTAAAACAAGTAAGTATTTTGTATTTTAAATAATAACCATTACGAAAATATTCAGTTTTATTGTTACGGTAAAAAATAGGAAAACACCTTTAAAACAAGGTAATGTATAAATTTTTCTGTTTTTTATGAATTAATTATGATTTTTATAAGTTTTGGCGTATTTTTAGATTTTTAAGTGTTTTAATATCTGATTTTTATTTTCTTTTTAGTTTACTATTTAAAATAGAGTAAAGTATAGTATGTGCAAATTTTATGAGATTTTAGATATGTTTTTATATTTTTATGTATTTTAGATTTGTCTATGTATTTTTGTATTTATTTTTGAGTTATTAAAATTATAAAAGTTTGAAATTTTCAAAATACTTTTTATACTATATACAATATAGTATAAGGTATTTTATGTATTTTATTATATTTTTATCAATTTTATTTAATTTTATATGTATTCAATACTATTTATTAAATTTATAGAATATATGACCTATTACGTAATATATATAAATTAAAGGGTTGCACGTTCAAAGCTGAAAACTGGAGGGGGCGGTGAGTAAAAGATCCAGAAATTGAGAGCTCCCTGTCTTTGGACGTTTGCGAATCGAAAAAGAGCAAAGGGTCGGCCACAGAACACACCAAACCATGTGTATTGTCTAGGGATAATTACACTCATAACCCTGAGTAATTCCTCAATCTCAATAATGACCCTGCATAATCGCGAATTACACGGGAAACCCTGAGTAATGCTTAACTCTTACATGGCATACCCCTGTGTCATGTTCTGTTTGGGATGAGCATTATATTTGACGGATCCGTTAAAAAAAAATAAAAATATCCCTTATATCAATTCTTATTTACAAACCATGCCATCCTTCTTCCTCCCCCCACCCCGCGGGCTGAGTTTCTCCTCCGCCAACCCCATCACCGGCCGCGTGCTGCGCCCCCTCCCCCTCCCTGTGCGCCGACCCCATCGCCGGCCGCGTGCTGCGCCCCCTCCCTGTGCGCCGACCCCATCGCCGGCCGCGTGCTGCGCCCCCTCCCCTTCCTTGTGCGCCGACCCCATCGTCGGCCGCGTGCTGCGCCCCCTCCCCTTCCCCTATGCGCCGACCCCATCGCCGGCCGCGTGCTGCGCCCCCTCCCCCTCCCTGTGCGCCGACCCCGTCCCCTGCCTGCAGCCTCCCCTCCCTCGTGCGCGTGGACCCGCCCCTCTATCGACAATCCCCGCGTCGTTGGCTCCCTTCACCGCGCGCCGACTCCGCCATCTGCAGATCTTACCCGGTGATTGATAATCACGGAGATCGATGCGGTTATGTCGACTCACAAGGCGAGTCAACAGTCGGTGTTTGACCACACGAATCCCGAAATTAATCAACAAATACCCACAAGCAAATCAGGCAATGAAAGACAGGTGTGAGTTAAATTTATTTTTAACTCTGCACAAAGGATGTATTAGCAGTCAAGTATGCAGAGAGTTCGAACACAGGGAGCAAGCAGTGTAATTCAAGCAAGTGAATGCACAAGTGAGTGAGTGTGTGGTGTGTCTACACTAAGCAATCAAACAAAGGAATGTTTTTGTGGGTTTTTAATTTTTTTAATGTTTTTTTTTTTTATTTTGTATTTTGATTTTTGATTTTCTGATTTTTAGATTTTATATTTTATATATATTTTTTTTTTTCTTTTTCAAATATTGGAAAATAAGGGGATATAATACAAGGCAAGCTAAGATATTTAATAACAATGCACAAAAATGCTCAAAAATTCAGAAAATAAATGTTTTTGGTATTTTTAAGGTTTTTTACTGTTTTTGTGATTTTTGGGGATTTTTCAAGGTGTTTTTGGTATTTTTAAAGTCTGAAATAAGGCAAAACAGTGGAACTCAGGCTGGCTGTGACAAAAATGTACTTTAAAAATATCAACCAGTACTCAAAATAACTCACACTATTTTTCTAATAAAGAGAATAAAATAAGTGACAAACAGAAGCTGAGTTTATATTTTTTGGATTTTTCTACTATTTTTTATATTTTTTTGAAGTTTTGAAGTGTTTTTCAATTTTTAGTGTTTTTCTTTTGAGATTTTTAGTGGTTTTTGGACTGACACTAAAATATAGCAAAATAGACACTAGGTGATTTTTTTGGAATTTTTAGAGGTGTTTTAATATTTTTTTGGTATTTTCTAAGGTAGACAGTACACAAAATGAGAGTTTTTGATTTTTAATAAATATGAAAATAGAATAAAATCAAAAACTAATTAGGTAGCGTTAAAATACACCTATCCAGGAACTTAAGCCTAATTTTTGTGGAATTTTTTGGAGTTGAAATGATATGTTAATTAATTAGGACAACACTCCAATCATCAAACAGTGCTGGCAAGGGCATATATGCAATTTACGAAACATCCAGGGGCATACGTGCAATTTCCACAAAAATATACAACGTCAAATGCAAGTTACTGGACTAAAAGCAAATACCCAAACCCGGAGGGGCCTTAGCGCAAAATGCCCAAGCCGAACACGTGCGAAACACGCGCCTGGCAGGGACCTAAAGGCAATATCCGAAAATATCAGGGGCATACATGCAAATATCCCAAATGTTTAACACTTAATACAAAAGTTCTGGGACTAAACCGAAATACACAAAAGACCAGGGGTGCCTCTGCAAAAAGCCCACCACCTCACGTGTACAGGTCACGTGAGGTGACGTGGCGAGGGACCCAAACGCAATAACTAAAATCCGAGGGTCTTTTGCAAATATTACAAAATATTTAAACTGCAGCCGAAAGTTTATGGACTAAATAACAATTACAAAATGCGCGGGGGTGTCTTGCAAAATTACCCTCGACGCGCGCGATCCAACGGCGGAGAAGATTCCACTTGACGCGTGGCGCGCTGGTGACGGCCGATGACGCTTCGGAGATCAGCGGTGGAGATCAGATCTGGCAGAAGATCAACGACGACGCGTGCCAAGATCTGACGGCTGACAAACGGTCTGGAGCGGGCTTTTGATCGGACGGTGGGGAGGCAACGAGGAAGAACAGGGACGCTCGCCGGCGAGGCGAACTTCCCAGCTCCCGATCTCGGGTCTCCGGCTTCAGCGTGGGCTCAAATCGACCAGAAGGCTCCTGGGAGATCCGGCTATGTGCTGGGAGGCTCAGGTTCGTCGGAGAGGCTTCGATGTGCTGGCGCGAAGGCGGCGGAGCTCGGAGCTCCAGGTATCTCCGGCGAGGACTCAAAATGGCCTCCAGATGCGTTGACTGTGCGTGGACCTGCAAAACAAGGTGAGAGGGTCCAGGGCAAGTTGCCTGGACCCCGCGGTGGCGGAGAAATGGTGCGGAACGAAGGATGGGATCTCGACCGGAGTTGCGCTCCGGCGAGGATGGTGGACCGGGCGCGATACGCGATGAAATTCTCGAATTTTTTGGGTTTTTAGATGCTTATGCTAACAGGAACTAAATGCGATAATAGATGGCGGAGTGGAAGCCCTCGATGGCCTGAGCCAGAGGAAGAAGTTTACCTCGACGCCGGCGGTTGGCGGAGGTGCTGGAGTCGTCCTCGACCTCGGACGCCCTGGCTGAGAGGCTCGCGGCGAAGCTGTCACCTCCGGCGAGGCCTGGAGCGCAAGAGAGGCGGAGAGGGGGGACCAAGGGGACTCAACCGAGGAGAGGAAGAGGGGGGTTCGTATTTGAAGTGGTGGAGTGCGTGACTTCGAGGGAAGATCGCGAGCGAATGATGGAGATCTGGCGTGATTTGAAGAGTCGGCGATGGAGGTGATGGATCAAGGAAGAGGTTTCGTGAAGGAAGCGGCCGCAGAAGATGAGCGGCGCAGCCTCGAAAAAGGCGCGAAGACAAGGGGGAAACGTCGCGCGCTACGCGCTAGGAAGAAGAGGACAGACTGTTGACCCGCTGGTCAACAGTCGCTGGCTCCTGGTTGGTCCACGTGGACCAACCAGGAAAAAGAGAATAAAAATGTTTTATTAATTCAATTAAAAATAGAAATAAATCGAATTAAATGAAAGTTATAAAATGAAAATTATTTGTTATTTATGTAGTATTTTATTATGATTTTTATTTATTTTTATGATACATATTTCTACAGTTCACTTTTTAGCCTTATATAGGTATATTACCTATGTATTTTAATACTTTTATTTTTATTTTGTGTTTATTATTTTCTAAAATGATAAAATACTGTTATGTACACAAATATATTTTTTATTTTATTTTTATGATATGTTTTGTATATTTAATAAAATACAAGTATACTTTACATAGGTATGTATATAGGTAAAGTACCTATGTATTGGATATATACAATTATTTTTATTTGTATTTTTAATTGTGTTTTTATTCTTCTTTTAATGTACATAATTATTATAAGTATTATTTACAACATTATAAAAATATAAAATTGAATAAATAATGAACAAATAATAAATTGAATATTTTATTTAGTACAAGTGTACCATGAGGGTCCAAAACTCAACTTTCAAACCGTAGCTCCGCCAAATGCGAAACCACCACCATTGGGTAGATTATTTTATTCTATATACAATTAAAGGTGAGTACACTGCATTTGGAGTTGTCGTTTGTGAGATACGGGTCTGGGAAGTTGGCATTCTGGATTTTTATTCAGACCATAACTTTTTATCTGTACAGTATTTTTCTGTGAAATCAATTTTGTATTTTTCTTTATTAATTTATCTACAACTTGCATGTACAGAGTTTCTTTATTTGGTGTATAAAAAGTGGAACAAAAATAGGTCCCAAAATGAATAAAGAATGAATAGAGTGAATAGGTATTTTGTCTGTATTTCTGACCTTATCTCCCCCTACTTTATTCCTTGTCGACCTATTCATCGAGATGCCTAGGTCTCGGGGGGTTTTGGATCATAAAATATTTACAATATTTTATTCTTTTTCTTTTCTTTATTTATTCTATAATTTTGGCCTTAATTACAGTGATTTATACACAATCTGAATGCACATGCATGGATGCTAAGATGATGGTTTTAATGCTATTTACAAGCATTTGCTAGGGTTTTTGGTGCCAAAATGATAGAATAAAGATGATGAAATGTGATTCATCATCCCCCTATACTTTACCTTTGCTAGTCCCTAGCAAACACTTATGCAATAAGTGCAAAAAGAAAAGAAAGAAAAGAAAAAGAAGAAAATTGGATGAAGTCTAATTATTGAACTTGTCTTCGCAAAATCAAAGTTTGGAGCTTAAGTCGGACCTTTGGAATTTTAGTGCGGTCGGAACCTTAATGAGAACCAAGTTTGAAATCCAACAGTCCTTGAGAATCCCAAAACTCTGTCCAAGTCTCCTCAATAGCCAGGTCAGAAATACTTCAACTCATACGCAAACTCTTACGACTATGAATCTGACTTGTACAGTGTAAGTGATATGTAGCTCCCCACCTCAGAAGTGACAAAGAAACAACCTCCCCCAACCTGGTAACTCTAATGCCTCGGTCTAGCAACTCTTTCCTCGAGAAGCGGGGTATTCCCTTCTAAGTTCAAGTGCAACCGGCTCAAGAAGAGGGGGAAGAAGTATAGACTTTTGGAAGCTCAGCCAGTGTAGCCAAGTCTCCCGCTGCAAGCTTCATGAGATGTAACATGGATACCATAAGCTTTGCTTTATTGGACTATATACACTCCGGTGGGATTATTAAATTTTCAATCCGACCCACCACTTTTTTGGAGTTCTTTTTGCATTTTTTTTTTTTTTTCAATTGCATCTGTACAACATATCTACATGGTGCAGCATATATACAAGAAATTTTCCTCTTGAGCCAGTAGACTATCCCTCTTTTGAAGCTTTATTGCAACCCACGGCTTCTGTCTTTAGACTTCATCACCACTAGACCAAGTTGAGGTGCACTTCCTTCACTATAAGAAGAAGAGAGGTTCCGCCTAGAAGTACTACCCTCATATGCTACCCCAAGCCAAAGGAAACTGCCTCCTCACCACCTCATCCGTGGAGAGCTATGTGAAAGGTGCAGGTGTCCAAGTTAGGTCATTATCAACAAGAGTCGTGCGTGTGCTCCGAAATACTCTACTTAGGCAGTCAAGAATCCATTGAACTAAGTCCCGTGATCCTCAAAGAATTAAGTCAACTAGACCTGAAGTACCTCAAACCTAGTTCCTATAAGGTTCCTGTTATTAGGTAGATTTTAAGGTCCAATCAGGCTCCAATCTCCGGATTTTACTTAGACTTGTTCAACTATCAAACTCAATCCGAAAAATGCGAATGCTATGCAATGCAATGCAGAAAATATTTTTGTGATGCAATTTTCAGAGATTTTGAACTTTTTATGGATTTTTGGAAAGATGATGATGATGCATATGCAGATGCATTTTTTTTGTATTTTTCAAAAAGATTTTTCAAATGTTTTTGGATTTTAATTTTGCAAATGTTTTTGGGATTTTTGAAATAAAAAGCTTTGGCTGAAAACTAGGTGAAAATATGTACACGGGAGTGCTTCTTATATATATGAGAAGTGGATTTCAAGAATTTACAAGGGTAAGTGATCAATTTTATACATATATACCTAAGATGGATTTTGGTGTGATGTGTCTATTCCTCAAATTTATTTGAAAACAATTTACACACAATTTTTGAAAACTATAGTCCAAAATAGTTTTTACAAACATTTTACACACATTTGAAAATCATTTTGCAAAGGCTCTTCAAACAGTATATATAGGTTTTTCAAATCATTTTTGCAACCATTTTTCAAACCATTTGCAAATCATTTTTCAAACATTTTTATTTCACCCAAAGAAGAGAAGTTTTACAATCCACACAATTTCACACAGGTTGAAAACATGTAACAAAATATTTTCCAAATAGTTTTCAATAGATGTACACAAAGATTTTCAAACTATTTTTCAAACATTTTGCAGAAACGTTTTTACCTGATTTATCAGTATATACAAAAAGAATTTTGAGTAATAACCACATTTTTTTTTTATTAAAAGGTTTTTAATGAATTTTAAAGAATTAGTAGCCATATTATTAGGAAAATACGAAAGTACGAGTTATGGCTAAAGTATATACGCGGTATATACGACCCCCCTATACTTAGCTTGAGCTATGTCCTCATAGATCGGAGAGAAAAGAGAAGACATAACTCGTACTAAGTATAGACAAGTCTAAAGAATAAATAAAGAAAGGAATGGATGAACAAACGAATGAGAAGTTGACCGTCCCCCCTATACTTAGGATCAATTAATCCTAAGTATAGCAGACTGTACACAACGCAGGGAGGGTCAAGGGTGGGAATGAACAGATCGTACTCAGATTGTCTCCCCCTATACTTAGGGTAAGATATCCCTAAGTATAGACGAGAAGAGGAGACAATGGAGAGGATCGAAAAGAATAGAACAACTCGGGGTGCACACCTGATGAATACCCATTCATCACTCTTTATTCTTCTATTTTAGCTACAAAAACCTTTGCAAATACATGTAGATATGTGTAAATACAAATAAATACCAAAGGCATGCATTGTGTAAAAACCTATAATTAGCATGTTTTTGTGCACAAAATAAAAGAATAAAGAGCAAAAAGAAAAAGAGGGAAATATTTAGCATAAATATTGAGCAACCTAACCCAAGGGAGGGCTCAGCATGGGCCTGACCGCATAAAAGCCACAAGTAGAGGGAGATAGGAGCTCATTTGTGTATATCTGTAAATAAATAAAACTATTTATTTTCCTCACCCAAAAAGATACTTGTACATATTGTATATTCTATTAAAAATAAAATAAAAAGATAAAAAAATCAAAAAGCCAAAAATACCCTTCCTTCACCTTGTGTATAAACCACACCTTTGTAATTATTTAACCCTATAAATAAATTCATTTATTTTCCAAAATTTTTGTAAATATTCTATGGATTTTTTGTGAATATATTAAATAAAAAGAAACAAAACAAAAATCAAATAAAAATCACAAAATTGAAAATACAAAAATACATTGTATTTATACCATGTATATAAAGGTATTCATTTATTTATTTCACCCTTGTATATATGTGATAAAAATAAACTAAAAATATTCTTTTATTCCATATTTCATGTTGTAAATAAATAAAATACAAAATGGGCATAAAAACACAAAAAAATAACAAATAAAAAAATCAAAAATAAAATTCCATATAGTGTACATATACCTATATATAGAGCTAACCTATTTTTATTTCCAAAAATTAAATAAAAATCACCAAAAAATAGAAAAAAATAAAAGAAAAATATTTCATGTTTTAAGTTTTTCCTAATTCGACCTATTTCTACCCTAAAATAAATGGTCAAAAATCCAGCACACGTGGCCGCCTCTGATTGGGCCACGGGGGAATGTTGACCCCGGTCAACTCCCCCGCGCCTCCTTCCTTTTCTGGCCGTCGCGCGCCACGCCTCTTTCCCCGATTTTTCCCACGCGACTCCAGCTGTCTCCCACTCAACCCCCGCGCCCGGACTCTTCGCCGATCATCCCTCTCCCTCGCCGGATCCTTCGCCATCAAAATCACGCCTTCCTTAGCCGTCCACCTCCAACCCTAGACACCCCTGTCACTCTATATAGCCATCACCTCCGCCGCCCTCGCGCCGCATCTTTGGCCCATCCCCTTCTTCCCCGTGACCTCCATCGGCATAGTCTGAGTGACAGCGAGCTTTTGCCCGTGTTGCAGTGAGGCGAGAGGGGCGATTCCATCGATCCGGCGTAACCTCGCCGTCCTTGCTCCGCCGCCGCGTCGAGCACCGAGCTTCAGGCGTTGACGACCTTCGAAGCTACGACCAGGAGATAGCCCATCTCCAGCATAGTCTACTTCAGCCATCAGGTAACCTTAGATCCCTCTAGTTTAGCTTAATTTTAGATTACGCCCAATTCCGACCTCCGACGCATACCTCCGATTCCGGCCACTCCGATCACCCATTTTCCAATCCGACTCGATCAGCACCTTCACGACCTCCTCACGCACCTTCTTCACCCCTCCACACAACCCAGATCGCACAGGATCTGGGAGTCGAGCTCCACCGCCGTCGCCTCGCCGGAGCTCCTTCGCCACGCCGCACCATCCACCTTCACGTCACCTAACCGGGTCGAGGCACTTTGCCCTCGACCCGCGAAGCTCCTTGAATACTTTGCAGGTCCAAAAGGAGGCGTCTGAGGCCCCCCCCGACATCTTCCCAGGAGCTTCTTCTTCGTTGACCTCGCCGGAGCTTTCCAGGGCTCGGCCGAGGCCTTGGCCATCACCATCAGCTGCGGGCAGTCACCAGGAAGCTTCTCCGACCTTCAGGCGCAGCTGAGGAGGGGTGTAGCGCACACAGGAGACCGGCGAAGTTCGCCGGTGACGAGTTCCTCCTCCACCTTCCAGAGCCGTCCGATGAAGCCCTCGCTCCAGATCCAATCCTGAGCGTCCATTCCTCGAGGAGCAGCAGCCGTCGATTCATTTGAGGAGTTCATCCGGACCCTTGATCGCAGAGGAGAGAGGCCAAGAGCCCAGCACCGTTAGATTAGCCACGTGGACCTCTCTCCGCCGTCGATCGAGCCCAAGCGCCGAAGGAGTAAGGGCGCGTTTGATCTCCACCGTCCGATCATCCACGCGTCACCATCGGGCCGTCGATATTAATAAAGGGGTAAATTTCATAGAGCCCCCTCTGTTTGTCTTATTTCAGTTTAGTCCTGTAATTTTAAATTCTAGTTGTTTATTTTCTGGGTCATTTGCATTCTGGACCTCGCACTTTATTTTAATTGCAATAATACCCCTGCCAGTAGAGACCCACGTGCGTCAGCACGTGTATTTTGGGATTTTTGCATTATATGCCCTGTTGTTCTGGATGTTATTCAATGAATGAAAAGTTTTGTTTAATTGCAAATATACCCCTGTGAACACTGATTTGACGCATGTGCGAATTATTTTGGGAATTTTGCAACCATACCCCTGGGTTTTTGATACGAGTTATCAAATAGCCCTCGGACTTGGTTTTTCTTACATTTAGGTCCCTGTGTGCCCCAGACACGTGCTTGGCGCGTGACTTCTTGGGTAAAGTGCACCAGGACCCCAGAACTTTTGGGTATTTGCACTTAGGTCCCTGTGCACAGTGCCCCCTTGTTCTTTTTGAATAAAATATCAAACGAACTCCAAATCCAATGAAATTTTGACACATGGCTCCTGTCATGGTGTAGGAATTTCTATGATTTTTGGGGACATTTTTGATTTCATTTATTATTTTTAAAAATTCAAAAACCACTAATTTTTGCTACTGTTTGACTTTAAAAATACCAAAAAAATATAAAATCACCTTTAAAAATTCCAAAAAAATTAGGCATTGTTGTTTACTGGTTGCTTGATTTTCTAGCCAAGTTTGGCTATTTTTCATCACATAAAAACACTAAAAATTGAAAAACCCCTAAAAATTCATAAAAATTGTAGTAAATAAATTAAAAATCCAAAAATAATAATTAGGGTGCCTAGATTTTCCTTATTCTTTCTAGAATATAGGAAAAATACCTTTAGGGCTTTTTGAGATCCAAAATTATTTTATTTTGTGGTCTTAAGCCTTGCTGGACAGTACCCTATTTTTCTTGCATTGTTTGATTTTTAATAACTATTTTGTCCATTAGAAAAATTCCAAAAATTCACCAAAAACAGTAAAAAACATAAAAAACATAAAAACCATTTTTCCATAATTTTTGCATCATTTGTGTGTCTTGTATAAATTGTTGAAGTCCCCTTGCATTTGCATTCCTTCATTTTCTCATCTTTTAAAAATCTAAAAAAAAAATTCCAAAACAAATAAAAACTAAAAAAAAGACTCTTTGGGATACTTGACTACATCGTAGGCCGCAAGGCCAATCTGTGCTCCTTGTGTTCGACCCTGGGAGCTATACCAGGTTAATCTTATAGCAGACCGCTCTTTCTTGTGCTTGCTTGATCTATTTTGTGAGTGGTTTATTTTCTTGATTTACACATTTCGAGTGACTGAGGACAACGACATTGTGATTTATTTTCCACTTCAGTTGCTCCTTGATTTTTGTGCGATCAGAATGGCGCCGTTGCCGGGGAGCACGGCTTTGTAGTCAATTATTCATTCTGCTATTTTTGTCTCTCTCTATATTATTGTTGTTTTCTGACCATTCTCTCTCTTTGATTTTTTTTGTGCGAGGTACTGCTTGGAATTTGAAGCATATTTTTTTTTTGAGGACCCGCACGGGAAGAAGAGCAGGAGGAGAGA
This sequence comes from Ottelia alismoides, assembly GCA_037367405.1. Lineage (NCBI taxonomy): Eukaryota > Viridiplantae > Streptophyta > Magnoliopsida > Alismatales > Hydrocharitaceae > Ottelia > Ottelia alismoides. The sequence continues at coordinate 46,160 of JAZKJV010009706.1, forward strand.
GAGAGGAGAAGAGATTTTATTTCTGAGAGAGAGAGAGAACACAATTTTTGTAATAATTTAGGACACTTGAACTTTGGACTCTTGTGGACACTTGTAACCTTAGCGGGTCTGTTTCGCTGAGCACCGGTGTGCTCGGGGGACCCATCGGATTTTCGCGGCTTTTATTGTGGTTTTCATAGCTAGCTGCCTTTTCCGGTGTTTCTCGCGGTTTTAGCCCCTAGATTTAGGAATTTTGTTGATTGTGACGTAGACTTTTAAGGCCCAACATCTAATAGAATATCTGTTCCTATAGAACGTAACTGGACCTTAATAAAATTCATTGAAAAAGTTAGTGAAATTGGATTTGAGACCACGTGCCGTGAGGAGTCACATACAGCGCTGGCAGGACCCATTGTGGTGGGCACCGAGTGACTCCCAAGATCGGACTCCGGACTCAATTCGATTAGCTAACTATTGTTCTTCACGATCAATAGAAATTGCTTGTCTAAGGCCGGTTTTTCCCGCTGCACCATTTAGGTAGTTTATTTCTGTCTTTAAATTCTGCGCGGATCACTTGCATGTAGAGTGCTGGAGACAAGGTACGCATTTCTTTCTCTGCATGCATCATTGATTTCTCCGTGCATCGGCTTTTTCGTCTTCTCCCTCTGTTTTATTGGATTAATCATCAGGAGAATCGGAAAAACCGTTAGGCCGTTTGTATTTATTTTTGAAAAATAAATTAAAAAGAAAAACAAAAAAAATTGGGACTGGATAACATTATTGACCCTAAAAGACACTCACAATAAAAAATTTTGTCTTGGGGAGAGCAACCCCCTCATTGTTTGGTTTGATTGTGCGAGAGAGTGACCCGAACACTAGGTAAAGCCCTCCGGTGCTCATCTCGACTGATTACCGACTCTTCTGTGCGGGACAGTCGGTTGAGAGAGTATCGGGTATCCTAACAGGTCACGATTAATCGCTCTGATATCTTGTTTGTTCACCAAATAAAATTGACAAGATAAATTGACCGATCTTTCACGGTCTTCACATTGTGTTGTGTTGGTGAACCGGGGGTTTGCTTGCAATCATATTTTCTCCAGATCTCATCCGCCCAACTCGCCAAGATCAAGATGATGGGTAGACGATCTCTTAGGCAGCCTCTGGCTGCACCGCTTTCAGGCGAATCTACTTTATCATCTAGGTTGGCCCGTGAGAGTCGAGACCAGCTCTCCGGGCCCGAGTTCGAATCCACCCTGTTCCCCCTCGATCCCCTTTCTTCTGTTCCTGAGAGACATGAGCCCGAAGAGAGACGAATTCATTTGACAGAACCTGAGTTGGGCTCTTCTGATTTTGCAGACATCCCAATGGCTGGAGCCGGTAGTTCAGATGATCGTCAGCCCGAACATTTTGTCTTAGACCAGGGAGCGATCAACTCCACCCTGATCGCGTCGTTAGAGACAGTTCAGAACCAGTTACGCGATCAGGGGGCTTTCATGATCGAGATGAGGAGGGAGTTGGAGAGACTCCGAAGAGAGCGAGACGAGCCGAGCGAGCCGGAGGACATCCCTGATGCTGATGCAGAGGCAGCAGCCGCAGCAGCAGCCGCCGCAGCAGCGGCAGCCGCCGCCGCAGCGAGACCGATGCGGGAGCTTCACAACCCAGGATCTACACTGATGCACCAGTGGGTAGTGATTCCTGCTATCGTGGGGGATTTCAAGTTCCCTCCGAACACCCTGCAGATGCTTCCTCACTTTCATGGACTCGCAACTGAGGAACCACACCTCCATCTCCAGGAGTTTCTGATGATCTGCAGCACTGTCCACGACCGTCGTGTGGACCAAGATACGATTCGAATGATGGCCTTCCCTTTTTCACTGGCAGATAGAGCAGCCGCCTGGCTGAAACATCTAGGGAAGTTTGTATATACTTGGGATCAACTCCGCACCGAGTACTTGAACAAGTACTATCCACTCGGGCGGACGAATGCAGCGAGGGCCCTGATTAACAACTTCTCCATGCAACCAAACGAGCAATTTCATGAGGCATGGGAGAGGTTCAGAGAGCTTCTGGATAGATGCCCCCACCATGACATTTCGAAGCCGAACCTAGTTCAGAGCTTTTTCAGTGGGCTAACGCCAGAGCTTCAGGGTCTGGTGAATGCTTCTTGCGGCGGGTCCTACTTTGCCAAGGACCACAACCAAGTCTGGGCCATCTATGAGGAGATGTCCGAGAATTACATGGTGATGTCCCAGACTCGGTTGTACACTCAGAGAGTTCAGCCGCCAGGACCCGTGCAGTATCAGCGGATAGCACGGGTAGATGCAGGTCCTTCCAGCTCGTCCACAGTTGCAGCCGCACAGGCAGAGTCGGCCGCTGCGGACATGGGGATTATCAGTGAGAAGTTGGACCGCATGGAAATCATTGAGAAGAAGCAGTGCCAGGGCATAACTCAGATGGAGGAAATGGCACAGACTCTGAGCGACATGAAGACCCAGCTCTTGTGTCTTCAGGAGGCACAGACGGCTCCTCAGCCCCGTCTTCTGTCGCGAGGCGATTCCGGTGGCAGCCGCAGCTCGTCACAGCGCTCCAGCTCCTTGCAGCAGCCTAGACAAGTTCACCTTGTACAGGCGGAGCCGTACCAGCAGCAGCAGCCCTCTTACCAGGCACCACCATCTCCAGACTTACAAATGGTGGTATATCAGCCGGATCAGCCTCTGGATGTACTCCCACCCACCCCATACGATGCAGAGCCGTTGATGGACGTCAACGGAATTTGGTATGACCGTCCTCAACCTGGAATCCGACGAGACCATCCCGGATTCAGGTGGGGGAATGGGGGTAACCAACCCCAGCAGCAGCCAGCCGGTCATGGAGGGCAGTACTCCCAGCAGAGGGATCACCAGCAGCACCCAGCATCCCAGCCATCATCGTTCGTATCTCGTCCCTATCAGCAGCAGGGACAGAGTTGGAGACGTGAGCAGCAGGCTCACCCGCAGCAGCATCATTCCTCTTACCCCTCTCAGCCCCAGCAGCACCAGGTCCACCAGCCTCATTATCAGAGAGGCAACCCGTCGGGCTCCCATGAGAGCCCCGCCATGGATGATATAGCCCGCCTCTTCACAGAGCAGCAGGCTACATTTAGACGGGAGATGGACGAGTTCCGCCAGGAGATGCGGGACTTGATGAGAGGGAAGGCCGCCATCCCTGCACAGATCGAGCCTAATCCGAATAATTTGAAGAGGAAATCTGAGCAGGTAGTTCACACTGAGCCTACCACTTCTAGTGACTCATTTGATGTTATCTCGTCGGATTTATTTGATGCTGATTTTGTCACACTTAGGAGCGGTAGAAGACCAGCAGAAGGCGCCTCATCTGAGCGACAACACGAGGATCCATCTAGAGCGCCAGATGAGGAAGAGGAGAGCGGTACTGAAGCCGCACACCATGATGAGGGTGGTACTGATGCCACCCTAGATGCTGATTCACCCGGCGGTACTGAGGCCGCCATTTCACCACATCGAGGAGGTGGTACTGATGCCACCAGCAGAGCCAAGCCAGCCAGCGGTACTGAGGCCGCAAGACATCTGCATGTAGAGCCAGCTAGAGGTGGTACTGAGGCCACCAACATCTATTCTGAGAGAAATGTTGTCTTTCCTCGTGTGAATGTATCTCAAAATTCTGATTTGAATAAAGGAAAAGGTTTAGTTTACTTTGATCCCACTGTTGTGAATGATGTTTGTGAGGATCCAGTCATTGAATCATCTAGACCTATTCCTAGTCCTTCATCTGAGAAGGACCCTGTGATCCCCTTTCCTAGAGCCCTTGAGCTGGGGAAGGGGAAGAAAAGAGAAAAAGACCCAAAAAAGAGAGAGCAGGAGGAGTTCAGCCAGAGCATGATAGATCGATTTCACATCCAGCTGACCCTCAATGAGGCTTTGCAGCACATCCCTCTTCTTCAGCGGTCCTTGAGAGACAGGACCACAGTCAGGAGGACGAAGAGGAACAAGACCGCAGAAATTCATGTGCTAACAAAAGCCACGTGTTACGCGATCCAGAACCATCTGCCGACTAAGAGGCCAGATTTAGGGGCGCCGTATGTCAGATGTCATATCAGTGAGCAGAGGTTCGACCGTACTCTCTTAGATAGCGGATCGTCGATCAACCTTCTTCCGGCAGCCCTTCTCCACCACTTAGAGTTGGGCACTCTTGTACAGAGCAGGACATACCTTCAGTTTGCTGATCGGTCTGTCAAGAGGCCAAAGGGGTTGTTACGAGACGTTGTCGTCACGATTCAGGGTTTGCAATTCCCCGTGGACTTTGTCGTACTGGACATGGAGACCCCTGACTCGTTGACCGATTCCCCCATCATCCTCGGTCGCCCGTTCTTGGCCACAGCCAAAGCAGTGACTGACCATGACAGTGGGAAGGTGTACTTTCGCGTCCAGGGCGAGAGTATACAAATAGAGACGGTTAAGGACCACAGAGCCAGATCCAGATCCCGCTCACATGGCAGTACAGATTCAGAGCAGCTGACAGACGTAGAGCCAGACATCCACCAGGACTGTGATTTTGTGATCACAGATGATGAGGCAGCTTGGGCAGATCCTGCAGCACAGACCATCCTCTCATATTCAGATACAGCTGATGCAGAGATGATAGAAGAGGATAGTCTGGAGAGCACGGCCCTGGTTCAGGATACTATTGAGTCAGCAGAGTCGGATCTTGATCGCGACACGATTTTCAGTGATGATGGTACTGAGGCCACCCTGCTCTATGGTGGTGCTGATGCCACCTTATTCTCCAGTGGTACTGATGCCACTGAGTCTGATATAGATCCCTCGGATTCAGAGTCTGATTGGGCAGATTGTAATGATCAGATGCCAGATCTGGATCCACTTGAGCCTACAGAGGAGGAGGTAGAGGCAGAGCATATCAGAGACAATGCAGAGGACCCTCCTTCTCCAGATCCAGTTTGTGAGAGTTCATTATCATTTTCCCAGGCAAATTTGGCAGAATTATCCGCATACACACATCTTCTTCAGAAGCCAGATTTGCCAGCACCCAGCTGTCCAGAGCTAAAGCCGCTCCCTACTTCGCTGAAGTATCGATTCCTTGCGGGAGAGTCTGAGATGTACCCAGTCATCATCTCTGCAGATCTGACTGGAGAAGAAGAATCCCGTCTGATGGAGGTTCTTGAAAAGAACCGCAAGGCAATTGGATGGAGCGTAGCAGATCTCCATGGGATTAGTCCCTCGTTGTGCTCCCACCATATCTATCTCGAGGAAGGGGCGAAGCCGTCGCGTGAGTTCCAGCGGCGACTGAACCCCAACCTAAGAGAGGTTGTTATGAAGGAAATATCAAAATGGTGGAGTGCAGATTTTATTTATCCCATTTCCGACTCCAAGTGGGTCAGCCCCTTGCATGTGGTGCCCAAGAAGACGGGCATCACGACTGTGATCAGTGAGTCGGGAGAGGAGATTGCTACACGAGTACCCACCTCTTGGAGGGTTTGTGTTGACTACAGGAGACTCAACCAGGCCACCAAGAAGGACCATTTCCCCCTGCCTTTTATTGACCAGATCATAGAGAGACTGGCAGGGAAGAGCCATTACTGCTTCCTGGATGGGTACTCGGGCTACAATCAAGTGGCCATCGCTCCTGAGGATCAGGAGAAGACCACCTTTACCTGTCCCTTCGGTACCTACGCTTTTCGACGCATGCCATTCGGGCTATGTAACGCCCCTGCGACTTTTCAGAGATGCATGCTGTCGATCTTCTCGGACATGGTAGGGGAGTGCTTGGAGGTCTTCATGGACGACTTCTCGGTTTACGGCGACGATTTCGATTCCTGTCTTGACTGCCTAGACCGAGTACTCCAGCGATGTATTGCCACCCGCTTAGTTCTGTCTTGGGAGAAGAGTCACTTCATGGTGACTCAAGGGACGGTGCTTGGCCACATCATCTCCAACAGAGGCATGGAGGTTGATCCGGCCAAGGTCGATGTCATTAGGAAACTCACACCGCCGTCCAATCTGAAGCAGTTACGGTCATTTCTGGGGCACGTTGGTTTTTACAGGAGATTCATTCATGATTTCAGCAAGATTGCCCGACCGTTGACTGACCTCTTAACGAAAGACACCGAGTTCCTTGTCGATGACAAGTGTCTTTCGTCCTTTGCGACTCTCCAGCAGTGCGTAATTGAGGCTCCTGTCCTTCAGCCACCCGATTGGTCTCTCCCATTCGAGATCATGACGGACGCCTCCGATTTTGCCGTAGGGGCCGTGCTAGGACAGAGGAGGGATGGAGTGCCATTTGCGATACACTATGCTAGCCGCACATTGGATTCCGCCCAGCGGAATTATACAGTCACAGAGAAGGAGATGCTAGCAGTAGTGTTTGCCCTAGATAAATTCAGATCATATATCATTGGATCAAGAGTGACCTTGTACACAGATCATACCGCCATCAGGTACCTCATGTCAAAGAAGGATGCCAAAGCCAGACTGACTAGATGGATCCTTCTACTCCAGGAGTTCGACATTGAGATCAAGGATAAGCCTGGAGTCAAGAATGTGGTGGCGGATCATTTATCCCGATTAGAGCAGCCTGAGGATTCTGAGCAGATTGATCCCATTTGTGATACCTTCCCAGACGAGGCGATCCTTGCTATCGCCTCACTCCCGTGGTATGCCGATATTGTGAACTTTCTCGTTGCTGGGAAAGTCCCACAAGATTGGCCCAAGCAGAAGATTGAGACCTTCCTTGCGAAGGCCAAGTACTACCACTGGGAGAATCCCATCCTTTACCACGAAGGAGGGGATAGCATCTGGCGTCGGTGTATTCCTCAGGAGGAACACCATAGCGTCCTCACTTACTGCCACAAGCTTGAGGCAGGAGGACATCATTCTGGGAGGAGAACGGCACAGAAAGTGCTCCAATCCGGTTTGTGGTGGCCTACACTCTTCAAGGACTCTGATGAGTTCGTGAAGAGGTGTACTGACTGTCAGAGGATGGGCACTTGTGGACAACGTGATATGATGCCGATGCAGCCCATTCACTTCTGTGAGGTTTTTGACGCATGGGGCATCGATTTCATGGGTCCATTCCCTAAGAGTCAGGGATTTGAGTACATTCTGTTGGCCGTAGATTATGTTAGTCGTTGGGTTGAGGCTATCCCCGCCCGAGCCGCAGATGCAAAGACAGTTTGCAAATTTTTGAAGAGGAACATCATTATGCGGTTTGGGGTTCCACGAGTTCTTATTTCTGATGGGGGATCTCATTTTATCAACGACCAGGTGAAGGCACTTGCTAGAGAGTTCGGCATAGACCATCGTGTTGCTACACCATACCATCCACAGACGAATGGGCTAGCCGAAGTATCGAATAGGGAGATCAAGAATATTTTGCAGAAAGTCGTCCGCCCTGACCGAAAGAATTGGTCACAGCTTCTGGACTCGGTCTTGTGGGCATATCGGACGTCTTTCAAGACTCCATTGGGTACATCTCCCTTTCGCCTCGTGTATGGCAAGCCTTGTCACCTACCAGTTGAGCTGAGGCACAAGTCACTCTGGGCAGTTACAGACATATTGATGGATCCAAATGGTATAGGAGACCAAAGGAGGGCAGAGTTAGCCGCCCTGGAAGAGCTTAGAGATACAGCTTTCTCAAACAGCCTACATTATAAGGAGAAAGTCAAGGAGTGGCATGATTCTCATATCAGCCACAAGCATTTTGAGATTGGACAGAAAGTATGGTTGTTTGATGCGAGGCTTAGATTATTTCCAGGGAAGCTACAGAGCAAATGGAAAGGACCTTACTTGGTCAGAAAGGTACACGATAACGGTAGCATTGATATATCTGAGTTATCTTCTGAGAGTACCTTTCGAGTGAATGGCCAGCGGCTCAAACCATTTCTAGATCATGAGCCGCGGGACGTTATTTTTGCTGCAATTCATTTTGCGTGAGATGTGGTCTTTTGACTCACATCTTGTACATCTCACGCCTGATTTTCACTGTTCCTCCGCCTGTATAGATCCAGTTGTCCATATCATTCTATTCTTTAGTCCCACATCCCATCTCTCATCTTGTGATTATGCTATACTTAGGGTGTACTTTACCCTAAGTATAGGGGGGATGTAGGACCTGCGAGTATTCTTTTCATTCTTTCTGCTCTTGTTTTTGCTGCCTATACTTAGGGCTATTTTACCCTAAGTATAGGGGGGGCAGATTCTGTATATTCTTCACTCGGCTTTCCCTTCATGTACAGCTTTCTATACTTAGGATTAGTTAATCCTAAGTATAGGGGGAAACCACCGAGTTCCTCTTATTCTATTCATTTATTCGTCGTTGTAGTATACCATTCCTTTTCACTTCCCTTTTACTAAGCACGAGTTATGTCTTTTTCATCGCTCTTGATCACTCTGAGGACATCGTTCGAGCTAAGTATAGGGGGGTGTGTATATATTTCATATATACTTTAGCCATAACTCGTACTTTGTGTGAGCGTGTTAATAAATAAAATGGCTAAAAATCACAAAAATTTAAAAATTTTTCCATGTACATAAACCTCTTTTATTCTTGCACATACATAGCTAGTGTACAAAGTATTTTTGTAAAAATGATTTCAAAAATCTTTTGTGTAAAGCTTGTGTAAATATTTTTGTATCAAAATTATGTATATAGTACAAAATTTTTTCAAAATGTTTTGAAAATCAAAAGTTTGCAAAAATCTTGTGTAAATGTGTGTAAATATCTTTTTGCAAAAACCTGCACTTCATGCATCATTCATTCATGATTTCAAAACATTTTTCAAAATTTTTGCATGATTGTAAAATATTTGTAAATAGCATCTTGTGTACATATATGTATATAATTTTTCCTGGATAAGAGTTGACATTTAAACCAAGCCTGGAATTAAATTGAGAAATGGAGCTTGAAAAGATCTTAATTCACTTAACTTTAAGAGGAACCTTGTAGGACTTAGGGTTAAGGCTTTTCAGGTCCATAAGGACTTAATTCTTTGAGTCCACTAGGCTATGAGCATATGTCATCTTGATGAGCCCAAGTAGAGCACTTAACAACACACGCATGACTCTCAGAGACAATGGCTTAACTTGCACCTGCACTTTACACATGGCTCTCCATGGATGAGGTGGTAAGGAGGCAGTTTCCTTTGGCTTGGGGTAGCATATGAGGGTAGTACTTCTAGGCGGAACCTCTCTTCTTCTTATAGTGAAGGAAGTGCACCTCAACTTGGTCTAGTGGTGTTGAAAGCTAAAGACAGAAGCTGTGGGTTGCAATAAAGCTTCAAAAGAGGGATAGTCTACTGGCTCAAGGAGAAATTTCTTATATATGCTGCACCATGTAGATATGTTGTACAGAAGTCATTGAAAAAAAAAAAAAAAAAAAAAAAAAAAAAAAATGCAAAAATGCAAAAAGAACTCCAAAAAAGTGGTGGGTCGGATTGAAAATTTAATAACCCCACCGGAGTGTAAAGATCTCATGAAGCTTGCAGCGGGAGACTTAGCTACACTGGCTAGGCTTCCAAAACTCTATACTTCTACCCCCTCTTCTTGAGCCGGTTGCACTTGAACTTAGAAGGGAATACCCCGCTTCTCGAGGAAAGAGTTGCTAGACTGAGGCATTAGAGTTACCAGGTTGAGGGAAGTTGTTTCTTTGTCACTTCTGAGATGGGGAGCCACATATCACTTACACCGCAAGGAAAGATTCATGGTCATTAGAGTTTGTGTATGTAGACTTGTTCTGATCTGGTTGATTGAGGAGTCTTGCCCATAGATTGGTGGAACTTGAAGGCTGTTGAGTTTTAAGCTTAAGTCCAAATAAGGTTCCGACACATCAATAATCCAAAGATCTGATCGAGCTCCATATTTCAAGTTAATAAAGGCAAAATTTAATAAGTCAACCTTGATCCATGTACATCCTCTTTTTCTTTTTCTTTTTCTTTCTTTTTCACTTCTTTTTCAAATAAGTGTTTGCTAAGGGACTAGCAAAGTTAAGCATAGGGGGGTGATGAATACCCATTCATCACTCTTTATTCTTCTATTTTAGCTACAAAAACCTTTGCAAATACATGTAGATATGTGTAAATACAAATAAATACCAAAGGCATGCATTGTGTAAAAACCTATAATTAGCATGTTTTTGTGCACAAAATAAAAGAATAAAGAGCAAAAAGAAAAAGAGGGAAATATTTAGCATAAATATTGAGCAACCTAACCCAAGGGAGGGCTCAGCATGGGCCTGACCGCATAAAAGCCACAAGTAGAGGGAGATAGGAGCTCATTTGTGTATATCTGTAAATAAATAAAACTATTTATTTTCCTCACCCAAAAAGATACTTGTACATATTGTATATTCTATTAAAAATAAAATAAAAAGATAAAAAAATCAAAAAGCCAAAAATACCCTTCCTTCACCTTGTGTATAAACCACACCTTTGTAATTATTTAACCCTATAAATAAATTCATTTATTTTCCAAAATTTTTGTAAATATTCTATGGATTATTTTGTGAATATATTAAATAAAAAGAAACAAAACAAAAATCAAATAAAAATCACAAAATTGAAAATACAAAAATACATTGTATTTATACCATGTATATAAAGGTATTCATTTATTTATTTCACCCTTGTATATATGTGATAAAAATAAACTAAAAATATTCTTTTATTCCATATTTCATGTTGTAAATAAATAAAATACAAAATGGGCATAAAAACACAAAAAAATAACAAATAAAAAAATCAAAAATAAAATTCCATATAGTGTACATATACCTATATATAGAGCTAACCTATTTTTATTTCCAAAAATTAAATAAAAATCACCAAAAAATAGAAAAAAATAAAAGAAAAATATTTCATGTTTTAAGTTTTTCCTAATTCGACCTATTTCTACCCTAAAATAAATGGTCAAAAATCCAGCACACGTGGCCGCCTCTGATTGGGCCACGGGGGAATGTTGACCCCGGTCAACTCCCCCGCGCCTCCTTCCTTTTCTGGCCGTCGCGCGCCACGCCTCTTTCCCCGATTTTTCCCACGCGACTCCAGCTGTCTCCCACTCAACCCCCGCGCCCGGACTCTTCGCCGATCATCCCTCTCCCTCGCCGGATCCTTCGCCATCAAAATCACGCCTTCCTTAGCCGTCCACCTCCAACCCTAGACACCCCTGTCACTCTATATAGCCATCACCTCCGCCGCCCTCGCGCCGCATCTTTGGCCCATCCCCTTCTTCCCCGTGACCTCCATCGGCATAGTCTGAGTGACAGCGAGCTTTTGCCCGTGTTGCAGTGAGGCGAGAGGGGCGATTCCATCGATCCGGCGTAACCTCGCCGTCCTTGCTCCGCCGCCGCGTCGAGCACCGAGCTTCAGGCGTTGACGACCTTCGAAGCTACGACCAGGAGATAGCCCATCTCCAGCATAGTCTACTTCAGCCATCAGGTAACCTTAGATCCCTCTAGTTTAGCTTAATTTTAGATTACGCCCAATTCCGACCTCCGACGCATACCTCCGATTCCGGCCACTCCGATCACCCATTTTCCAATCCGACTCGATCAGCACCTTCACGACCTCCTCACGCACCTTCTTCACCCCTCCACACAACCCAGATCGCACAGGATCTGGGAGTCGAGCTCCACCGCCGTCGCCTCGCCGGAGCTCCTTCGCCACGCCGCACCATCCACCTTCACGTCACCTAACCGGGTCGAGGCACTTTGCCCTCGACCCGCGAAGCTCCTTGAATACTTTGCAGGTCCAAAAGGAGGCGTCTGAGGCCCCCCCCGACATCTTCCCAGGAGCTTCTTCTTCGTTGACCTCGCCGGAGCTTTCCAGGGCTCGGCCGAGGCCTTGGCCATCACCATCAGCTGCGGGCAGTCACCAGGAAGCTTCTCCGACCTTCAGGCGCAGCTGAGGAGGGGTGTAGCGCACACAGGAGACCGGCGAAGTTCGCCGGTGACGAGTTCCTCCTCCACCTTCCAGAGCCGTCCGATGAAGCCCTCGCTCCAGATCCAATCCTGAGCGTCCATTCCTCGAGGAGCAGCAGCCGTCGATTCATTTGAGGAGTTCATCCGGACCCTTGATCGCAGAGGAGAGAGGCCAAGAGCCCAGCACCGTTAGATTAGCCACGTGGACCTCTCTCCGCCGTCGATCGAGCCCAAGCGCCGAAGGAGTAAGGGCGCGTTTGATCTCCACCGTCCGATCATCCACGCGTCACCATCGGGCCGTCGATATTAATAAAGGGGTAAATTTCATAGAGCCCCCTCTGTTTGTCTTATTTCAGTTTAGTCCTGTAATTTTAAATTCTAGTTGTTTATTTTCTGGGTCATTTGCATTCTGGACCTCGCACTTTATTTTAATTGCAATAATACCCCTGCCAGTAGAGACCCACGTGCGTCAGCACGTGTATTTTGGGATTTTTGCATTATATGCCCTGTTGTTCTGGATGTTATTCAATGAATGAAAAGTTTTGTTTAATTGCAAATATACCCCTGTGAACACTGATTTGACGCATGTGCGAATTATTTTGGGAATTTTGCAACCATACCCCTGGGTTTTTGATACGAGTTATCAAATAGCCCTCGGACTTGGTTTTTCTTACATTTAGGTCCCTGTGTGCCCCAGACACGTGCTTGGCGCGTGACTTCTTGGGTAAAGTGCACCAGGACCCCAGAACTTTTGGGTATTTGCACTTAGGTCCCTGTGCACAGTGCCCCCTTGTTCTTTTTGAATAAAATATCAAACGAACTCCAAATCCAATGAAATTTTGACACATGGCTCCTGTCATGGTGTAGGAATTTCTATGATTTTTGGGGACATTTTTGATTTCATTTATTATTTTTAAAAATTCAAAAACCACTAATTTTTGCTACTGTTTGACTTTAAAAATACCAAAAAAATATAAAATCACCTTTAAAAATTCCAAAAAAATTAGGCATTGTTGTTTACTGGTTGCTTGATTTTCTAGCCAAGTTTGGCTATTTTTCATCACATAAAAACACTAAAAATTGAAAAACCCCTAAAAATTCATAAAAATTGTAGTAAATAAATTAAAAATCCAAAAATAATAATTAGGGTGCCTAGATTTTCCTTATTCTTTCTAGAATATAGGAAAAATACCTTTAGGGCTTTTTGAGATCCAAAATTATTTTATTTTGTGGTCTTAAGCCTTGCTGGACAGTACCCTATTTTTCTTGCATTGTTTGATTTTTAATAACTATTTTGTCCATTAGAAAAATTCCAAAAATTCACCAAAAACAGTAAAAAACATAAAAAACATAAAAACCATTTTTCCATAATTTTTGCATCATTTGTGTGTCTTGTATAAATTGTTGAAGTCCCCTTGCATTTGCATTCCTTCATTTTCTCATCTTTTAAAAATCTAAAAAAAAAATTCCAAAACAAATAAAAACTAAAAAAAAGACTCTTTGGGATACTTGACTACATCGTAGGCCGCAAGGCCAATCTGTGCTCCTTGTGTTCGACCCTGGGAGCTATACCAGGTTAATCTTATAGCAGACCGCTCTTTCTTGTGCTTGCTTGATCTATTTTGTGAGTGGTTTATTTTCTTGATTTACACATTTCGAGTGACTGAGGACAACGACATTGTGATTTATTTTCCACTTCAGTTGCTCCTTGATTTTTGTGCGATCAACACCCCCCTATACTTAGGACAAAGTACGTCCTAAGTAAGGAAAACTGTCTACAAGGGTGGCACCTTTTTGATGAAAGAATGATATGGACAGATGATCTGTACAGCGGAAGATGGAAGTGATCACCATGTACGAGATGCAGATGATATGAATCAAAGAACACATCTCATACCAGAAGAATGGGGGCAACGTCCATGGTCGGCGGATCATGATCTCGGTATAGCTTTAGGCGTTGACCATTGACGCGGAAGGTGGACGAAGATGACGGTTCGGATATATCAATACTGCCATTGTCATGTACCTTCCTAACCACATACGGACCTTTCCACTTGCTCTGCAACTTCCCTGGGAATAATTTCAGCCTGGAATCAAACAACCATACTTTCTGATCTGGCTCAAACTGTTTATGGCTGATATGCGAATCGTGCCATGTCTTCACTTTTTCTTTGTACTGTAGGCTGTTGGAAAAGGCTGTGTCTCTTAGTTCCTCCAGGGCTGCCAATTCTGCTCGTCTCCGATCTCCCACACTCTCGGGATCCAAAAGTAACTCAGTAACTGCCCAAAAAGATTTGTGCTTGATTTCCACTGGCAAATGGCACGGCTTGCCATAGACGAGACGAAAAGGAGATGTCCCCAATGGATTTTTGAAAGAAGTCCGATAGGCCCATAGGACCGAGTCCAAAAGTTGTGACCAATCCTTTCGGTCTGGGCGGACAACTTTCTGCAAGATCGTCTTTATCTCCCGATTCGATACTTCAGCAAGACCATTAGTCTGAGGGTGATAAGGAGTGGCAACCCGATGGTCAATACCGAACTCGTCAGCAAGGGCCCTAACTTTGTCATTGATGAAATGAGACCCCCCGTCAGAAATCAAAACTCTAGGTACCCCGAACCGTGAAATGATATTTTTCCTCAAGAATTTACACACGGTTTTAGCATCTGCGGCTCGGGCGGGGATGGCCTCAACCCATCGACTGACATAATCTACAGCGAGCAAAATATGCTCGAATCCCTGACTCTTAGGAAATGGGCCCATGAAATCAATCCCCCATGCATCAAAAACTTCACAGAAGTGAATAGGTTGCATGGGCATCATGTCTCTCTGTCCGCAGGTTCCCATTTTCTGACAGTCAGTACATCCCTTCACGAACTCATCAGAATCCTTGAAGAGAGTAGGCCACCATAGGCCGGATTGAAGCACCTTCTGTGCTGTCCTTCTTCCTGAATGATGTCCTCCTGCCTCAAGCTTGTGGCAGTATGTGAGGACGCTATGCTGCTCTTCCTGAGGAATGCACCTTCTCCAGATGCTATCCCCTCCTTCATGATAAAGGACGGGATCCTCCCAATGGTAAAACTTGGCCTTAGCTAGGAAGGTCTCGAGTTTCTGCCTGGGCCAACCCTGAGGGACTGTCTTGGCAACAAGATAGTTTACAAAGTCGGCATACCATGGGAGAGAGGTGACAACTAAGATCGCCTCATCTGGAAACGTCTCTGATATAGGTGCGCTGGGCTCGGATTCCTCAAGATTCTCCAATCTGGAGAGATGATCCGCCACCACATTCTTGACTCCAGGCTTATCCTTAATCTCAATATCAAATTCCTGGAGTAGAAGGATCCATCTGGTAAGGCGTGCTTTGGCATCCTTCTTGGCCATTAAATACCGGATGGCGGTATGATCGGTGTAAACAGTTACTCTAGATCCGAGAATGTAAGATCGATACTTATCAAGAGCGAAGACTACGGCCAGCATTTCTTTTTCAGTCACAGTGTAATTCCTTTGAGCGGCATCTAAGGTCCGGCTGGCGTAGTGAATGGCAAACGGTAATCCATCCCTCCTCTGTCCAAGCACAGCCCCAACGGCAAAATCTGAAGCATCCGTCATGATCTCGAATGGAAGAGACCAATCGGGTGGCTGAAGGACAGGAGCTGAAATAACCATATTTTTGAGAGTCTCAAATGATTCAAGACACTTATCATTAACAATAAACTCGGTGTCTTTGGTCAGCAAGTCGGTTAACGGTCGGGCAATTCGACTGAAGTCCTGAATAAACCGTCGGTAGAAACCGACATGCCCCAGAAAAGACCGTAACTGACGCAAATTGGACGGTGGATTGAGTTTTCTGATGATATCCACCTTGGCAGGATCGACCTCCATGCCCCTGTTGGAGACGATATGCCCAAGGACCGTCCCTTGAGTCATCATGAAATGACTCTTCTCCCAGGATAAGACTAGATTAACCTCTATGCAGCGCTTCAACACACGATCTAGGCAGTCAAGACAAGCATCAAACCCATCGCCATAGACCGAGAAGTCATCCATGAAGACCTCTAAACAGTTACCCACCATGTCCGAGAAAATGGACAACATGCACCTTTGGAATGTCGCTGGAGCGTTGCATAGACCAAAGGGCATCCGTCTGAAAGCATACGTCCCAAACGGACAGGTGAAAGTCGTCTTCTCCTGGTCTTCGGGCGCAATGGCCACTTGATTATATCCAGAGTACCCATCAAGAAAACAGTAATGGCTCTTCCCGGCTAACCGCTCGATAATCTGATCAAGGAAGGGCAGCGGGAAGTGATCCTTCTTGGTGGCCTCATTTAATCGTCTGTAGTCCACACAGACCCTCCAAGAAGTTGGTACTCTGGTAGCGACCTCTTCTCCGAACTCGTTGACAACTGTTGTGATGCCCGTCTTCTTGGGTACCACATGTAACGGACTTACCCATTTTGAGTCGGAGATGGGATAGATGAAATCAGCACTCCACCACTTTGAGATTTCTTTCATGACAACCTCTCGAAGATTCGGGTTCAGCCGTCGCTGGAACTCACGCGATGGCTTAGCGTCATCCTCGAGATAGATGTGGTGGGAGCACAGCTTCGGGCTCAGCCCTTTGAGGTCAGCTATATTCCATCCGATTGCCTTGCGATTTCTTTCAAGAACCTCCATCAGACGAGATTCTTGTTCTCCAGTCAAGTCTGCTGAGATAATGACTGGGTGCATATCTGGTTCACCTGCAAGGAATCTATACTTCATTGACTGCGGCAGAGGTTTCAGTTCAGGACAGCTGGGAGGTGGCAGATCTGGCTTCTGATATGTCTGGGTGAATGCTACCAGGTCTGCATGAGAGAACTCTCGCTCGGCATGAATTTCTGACGAAGGGCGGCTGACTGAATTATCAATGTACTGTACGGGCTCGCACTCTGTCATGGTTGCTGGTTCAGAATGAATCAGACAAGACAACGGATCATCAAAATAGGCCCATTCAATGTCTGAATACGAGGGATCAGAAATAGAAGAACATGAATTGAAATCATCGGCACCATTCGTCACGATGCTGTCAGCCTCAGGTGTATCCTCATCCAGGAATGTGCTCTCCCGACCCTCGATCGCCATGAGCTTGAGGTACAATGATTCGGTAGGCAAGGCGAGAGTAGGTGCTACAGGGTCTTTCCAGTTAGATTCATCATCAGTCATTTCAAAATCACGAACCTGGTGGACGTCTAGCTCTTCCTCTATCATTGATGCGGCTTCGCTTGACTGCTCCGAGCATTCTAACTCTCTGGCTCTGGTCTCCTCGATCGTCTCTATTTGTATGGTCTCGCCCTCTACGCGAAAACATACCTTCCCGCAATCATGGTCGGTCACCGCCTTGGCTGTGGCCAAGAATGGGCGTCCGAGTATGATGGGGGCATCAGTTACCGACTCAGGGATCTCCATGTCCAACACAACGAAGTCCACGGGGAATTTCAGGCCCTGAATGGTAACGACCACGTCTTTCAATAACCCCTTCGGCCTCTTGATCGACCTGTCAGCAAACTGAAGGACTGTTCTGCTTCGATGAAGAATGCCGAACTCAAATTGCTTGAGTAAGGCTGCCGGAAGGAGGTTAATTGAAGAGCCGCTGTCTAATAGAGTACGATCAAACTGTTGCTCTTGAATCTCGCATCTGACATAGGGAGCTCCTGCATCTGGTCGCTTGGCTGGCAACTTGTTCTGAATGGTGCAGCAAGTATCATGTGTGAGCATATGGATCTGATCTCTGTGCCTCCGCTTTCTTCTGACAGTGGTTGTTTCTTTCAAGTTCTTCTTGAAGAAAGGGATATGCTCAAATGCTTCTCGTAGAGTCAGCTGAATGTGGAATCTGTCAATCATCTGATTGCCGAACTCTACCTCTTGGTTCTTTTTGGGATTTTCTTTTTTATTCCCCTTCGCTCGGCGAAGTGCCTCTGGGAAGGGGATAGTAGGGGCCTCCTCAGATGGAGGGCTAGAAAGAGGTTCCTGTGCCTGTGAAGAAGGGGGATCCATACCAACATCATCATTCAATACATATGGATCCGTAATTTGAACAGAAACCTTTTCTTTATTCATATTTTTGCTGTTTTTGTTTTGATCACAGTCCAAAGATACAAAACGTGGTGACACCACAGCTGGAGTTTCAACAAAAGGAGATGTGGTGGCCTCAGTACCACCACTGGCACCTGTCTCTGCGGCATCAGCACCGCCTTCATGTTCTGCATCAAAAATGGTGGCATCAGCACCACCGTCTTCATCTGGTATCACGACGGCATCAGTACCGTCGTCCTGGACTCCATCATTGGTGGCATCAGCACCACCTTCTTCTACATCATCATTAGCGGCATCAGTACCGCTGCTCTGCTCTTCTGGCGCTCCTGGTTCTGCATCCGGTTGTCGCTCAGAAGAGACGCCGCCGGCGGGTATCCTACCGCTCCTAGTAGTAACAAAATCAGCATCATAATAGATATTATTCACATCATTCTCATAGTCACTAGGAGGGGTATCCTCTGAAAACTCTACCTGCTCAGGCTTCCTTTTGAAATTGTTCGGATTTGGTTCGATCTGAGCTGGTATGGCGGCTTTGCCTTTCATGATCTCCCGCATCTCCTGCCGGAACTCATCCATTTCTTGCCTGAAGGAGGCTTGCTGTTCGGAAAGCAAGCGGGCAAGATCATCAAGAGCGGGGTTCTCAAAAGATGGGCCATGAGAACCGGATGATTGTTCCTGCTGGAAACGGGGCTGCTGCTGCTGGTACTGGGGAGGAGGTTGGTTCTGAAAATGCTGAGGCGGCTGACGCTGCCTCCACTGCTGTCCCTGATAGTTGGGACGAGGACTACTGTGATATTGCTGCGGTTGGGCGTACTGGGGCTGCTGGTGTTGTTGCTGTGGCTGGCTGTTCTGGTATCCTTGGGCAGGGTTCTGTTGTTGGGAAGAGGATCCACCGTTGCCCCAACGGAATCCGGGGTGATCCCGGCGAATTGCGGGCTGAGGGTACCGGTCGTACCAAATCCCATTGACTTCCATCAACGGTTCCTGCTCAAAGGAGGGTGGAGGTAGAACTGCCAGTGGTTGCTCTGGCTGATAGACCACCATCTGCGTGTCCGAAGATGGCGGTTGCTCTGGATGGTACTGCAGCAAGGGAACCGGCTCCGCCTGGATATGGTTTACCTGACGGTATGAGGTAGAGGCCTGGTTGGAGTTGCTGCTGCGGGATGCAACCTGTGACCTAGGAGGCTGTTGGGCCTGAGTTTGGGCCTCCTGAATGCATAGCATTTGGGTTTTGAGGTCACTCATGGTTTTGGCAATCTGGTCCATCTGGGCCATGCCTTGATTTTGTTTCTTTTCAAGGATCTCCATGCGGTCCAGCTTTTCACTGATGATGCCCATGTCGGCTGCGGCTGATTCGGCTTGGGCTGCAGCTACCGACACTGTGTTGGGACCGGCATCGATGCGAGCGATCCTCTGAAATGATCCCGCTCCTTGCGGGGGTTTCTGCTGTGTATAGACTCGGGCCTGGGTCATCACTGTGGAGTTTTCTGCCATGCCTTCGTAGATGGCCCAGACGTCGTCTTCTCCCTTGGAGAAATAAGACCCACCGCAAGAGGCGTTCACTAGCCCCTGCAGCTCCGGTGTCAGCCCGCAAAAGAAACTCTGAACGAGATTGGGCTTGGAGATATCATGGTGGGGACACCGGTCGATGAGCTCTCTGAATCGATCCCAGGCTTCATGGAACTGTTCATTTGGGATCATGACGAAGTTGCTGATCATAGCTCGAGCTGCGTTGGTCCGGCCGAGAGGATAGTACTTCTTCAGGAATGCGGCCCGGAGATCTGCCCATGTGTCGACGAAACGCCCAAGATGTTTGAGCCAATAGGCGGCTCTGTCAACCAAAGAGAATGGAAAGGCGATCATCTTGATTGTGTCCTCGGTTATCAACCGATCATGGATGGTGCTGCAAATCATCTCGAATTCTTGGAGGTGGAGGTGCGGCTCTTCGGTCGGCAACCCATGGAACTTGGGTAGCATCTGAATTGTGTTGTGCCGAAGCTCGAAGTCTCCATGGATAGGTGGGAGTCGAATCCATCGGTGAGTGAGGGATGACGCTGGGTTATGCAATTCCCTCATGATAGTCTGTGGTGGTCTCTCGCCGTCTGGATTGTCTCCTCCTGCGTCTGGTCCTCCTCCTCCTCCACCTTCTCCGCCAGCACGGTCTTCTCTCATCTGTGCTATCTCTCGCATGAGATCACCCATAAATGTTCCCTGGTCTCGGATCTGTCTCTGCATGGTTTCCAGGGATGCTAACAACGAATTGTTGATGGCTGCCTGATCAAATACGAATGGAGGGTGCTCATGATCATCTTCATGCTCGCCTCTGTCCGACATGACTGGATCTTCTGTAAAAGCAAAAGAGGCCATCTCAGGTGCTGTAGAATGATCTGAACTCTGTGATGCACTGAATTCTGAAACAATTGGACTGATAGAAGGAGAATGGGAAGAATGATCGAGGGGGAACAGGGCGGATGTATACTCAGGCTCGGAGAGCGGACTCTCCGAGGTAGTCCTAGATGAATAAGGAGGAGTGCGGGATAGCGGTGCCGACAGGGTCGGCCTAAGAGATCTCCGTCCCATCATCTTGATTATTGAGAAGAGTAGAGGAAGGGCAAGGGTAGAAGAAGAAGAATAAGAGTAAGATGCAACAAAATTGCGCACAATTGTGCTGTGTTTTTGATCTTGACCTAAACAAATCTAGCAATCAAACACAAGGCAAGGGTAAGTTTACCAACTCAACACATGAAGCCGTGAAGGTTCGGCTTTTATCTTTTCAGTTTTAGCTTGATTCAGATATTTATCTTTGAACGAGTCCTTAGAACGCTACGCCTATAGGAGAGAGAGTACTGCCGGAAAAGTATCCCGTACTTGTCCTCCTCCTGTGTAACCTGTAGCTTGTGCAGTTGAGGTCCTTGTAACCCTTCCTGGATCCCTACTCAGCCAAAGAATAAGAGAGGAAGCCAATAGGCGAAACCAATACTTCGGAACTCGCTCGCAACGGAATCACCCGTGAGCGTGCAAGAACCTACTCGGACGCAAGACGATGAGACAGACACCCCCGTGAAGGCGTGGCCTATGCTCGATACTTCGGACAAGGTCGATGCTCTCACAATAGAGAGTCACCAATGTTGACCAAGCCCTACTCGTCTACGTACGATAGAAGCGCCAATACTTCGGTAATCCAGGCGATACACAAGGCAGCCACAAGCTGGGTTTTTGGCTCTAATCCTTACGAAGCGCTCACCTCACTTGGAAGGAGACCTTCCCATGCAACCTGAATACAAGTGAGGGTATTACTCACCCCAAGCAATGAATCCAATTACCTTTTTTATTTTGGTCAAGTTTTCTTAGCAGTCCCTTTTTTAATTTTTTTGGTGTTATCGCTTCTTTTGAGTCAATTCAAACAAGCGCCTAACGGTTTTTGTATTTTTCTTTTTGGTCCTACTTTGTCCAAAAACAGAGGGAGAAAAGAGTCGGAAAAGCCGTGCAAGTCGACACAAAGATGGAGATCTCACCTTTGTGCCTAAATGATGCGTGCAAAGTTAGAAGACTTACAGCGAATCCCAGCTCTCTCCATGCGGGATGCAAAGCAGAAATTTTTAAACCTATACTATATGCCGATATGCACACGGAAATCGTCCTAGATTCGGCAACTGCTAGCGTGAAGAACCACAAGTCAACTAGCAACTCCTAATCCGAGTGTCCGGTCTTGGCTCACCCCTCCTCTGCCCAACACATTTGGAGTAGGAGAAAGCGCTTGTTCGGGTATGAGCTCGCGGCGCGTGGATTTGGGAATTACTTGCTAACTGTTTAATTTAGTCTAAGTCCAAAACGTATCTATAGGAACGTGCAAAGATTATTAGGTGTTTGGACCTATTCTAATCGAGTCAAGCAGACCTAGATCTAAGAGCTCAATCCACAAAATAAAGTGAAAAATGAAACTCAAAACCGGAAAATGACTGCGATGAAAACACGAGGAAAACGGCGGTGAGCCCCCGGGTGAACAAACACCCGGAAGTTAGGCCCGAATGTCTAAGTCCAAGGCCAAGGTACCTGTATTATTACAAATTAATGGAATATCACTCTCTCACAAATAAAATACAAACTAGCTAAGCACTCTCTCTCTCACTCCTTGCTCTCTCCTGCCGGCTTGGCTTAAGAAAAGCCGGCTCCACGTCCCAAGGTTGCGTCGGGTCACCTAAGCCACCCGCCTCGCTCCGCGGTCCCTCGCAAGAGGACAAAAGAGATGGTCAGATAGTTCAATCAAGATATATATCAAAATGTAAGAGAAGGATAATGCTATGGTAAACAAACACACAAACAATCAAAAAGATGAACTACAAGCTGTTGATCCCCGGCAACGGCGCCATTTGATAATCACGGAGATCGATGCGGTTATGTCGACTCACAAGGCGAGTCAACAGTCGGTGTTTGACCACACGAATCCCGAAATTAATCAACAAATAACCCACAAGCAAATCAGGCAATGAAAGACAGGTGTGAGTTAAAATTTATTTTTAACTCTGCACAAAGGATGTATAGCAGTCAAGTATGCAGAGAGTTCGAACACAGGGAGCAAGCAGTGTAATTCAAGCAAGTGAATGCACAAGTGAGTGAGTGTGTGGTGTGTCTACACTAAGCAATCAAACAAAGGAATGTTTTTGTGGGTTTTTAATTTTTTAATGTTTTTTTTTTTTTTATTTTGTATTTTGATTTTTGATTTTCTGATTTTTAGATTTTATATTTTATATATATTTTTTTTTTCTTTTTCAAATATTGGAAAATAAGGGGATATAATACAAGGCAAGCTAAGATATTTATAACAATGCACAAAAATGCTCAAAAATTCAGAAAATAAATGTTTTTGGTATTTTTAAGGTTTTTTACTGTTTTTGTGATTTTTGGGGATTTTTCAAGGTGTTTTTGGTATTTTTAAAGTCTGAAATAAGGCAAAACAGTGGAACTCAGGCTGGCTGTGACAAAAATGTACTTTAAAAATATCAACCAGTACTCAAAATAACTCACACTATTTTTCTAATAAAGAGAATAAAATAAGTGACAAACAGAAGCTGAGTTTATATTTTTTGGATTTTTCTACTATTTTTTATATTTTTTTGAAGTTTTGAAGTGTTTTTCAATTTTTAGTGTTTTTCTTTTGAGATTTTTAGTGGTTTTTGGACTGACACTAAAATATAGCAAAATAGACACTAGGTGATTTTTTTGGAATTTTTAGAGGTGTTTTAATATTTTTTTGGTATTTTCTAAGGTAGACAGTACACAAAATGAGAGTTTTTGATTTTTAATAAATATGAAAATAGAATAAAATCAAAAACTAATTAGGTAGCGTTAAAATACACCTATCCAGGAACTTAAGCCTATTTTTGTGGAATTTTTTGGAGTTGAAATGATATGTTAATTAATTAGGACAACACTCCAATCATCAAACAGTGCTGGCAAGGGCATATATGCAATTTACGAAACATCCAGGGGCATACGTGCAATTTCCACAAAAATATACAACGTCAAATGCAAGTTACTGGACTAAAAGCAAATACCCAAACCCGGAGGGGCCTTAGCGCAAAATGCCCAAGCCGAACACGTGCGAAACACGCGCCTGGCAGGGACCTAAAGGCAATATCCGAAAATATCAGGGGCATACATGCAAATATCCCAAATGTTTAACACTTAATACAAAAGTTCTGGGACTAAACCGAAATACACAAAAGACCAGGGGTGCCTCTGCAAAAAGCCCACCACCTCACGTGTACAGGTCACGTGAGGTGACGTGGCGAGGGACCCAAACGCAAATAACTAAAATCCGAGGGTCTTTTTGCAAATATTACAAAATATTTAAACTGCAGCCGAAAGTTTATGGACTAAATAACAATTACAAAATGCGCGGGGGTGTCTTGCAAAATTACCCTCGACGCGCGCGATCCAACGGCGGAGAAGATTCCACTTGACGCGTGGCGCGCTGGTGACGGCCGATGACGCTTCGGAGATCAGCGGTGGAGATCAGATCTGGCAGAAGATCAACGGACGACGCGTGCCAAGATCTGACGGCTGACAAACGGTCTGGAGCGGGCTTTTGATCGGACGGTGGGGAGGCAACGAGGAAGAACAGGGACGCTCGCCGGCGAGGCGAACTTCCCAGCTCCCGATCTCGGGTCTCCGGCTTCAGCGTGGGCTCAAAATCGACCAGAAGGCTCCTGGGAGATCCGGCTATGTGCTGGGAGGCTCAGGTTCGTCGGAGAGGCTTCGATGTGCTGGCGCGAAGGCGGCGGAGCTCGGAGCTCCAGGTATCTCCGGCGAGGACTCAAAATGGCCCTCCAGATGCGTTGACTGTGCGTGGACCTGCAAAACAAGGTGAGAGGGTCCAGGGCAAGTTGCCTGGACCCCGCGGTGGCGGAGAAATGGTGCGGAACGAAGGATGGGATCTCGACCGGAGTTGCGCTCCGGCGAGGATGGTGGACCGGGCGCGATACGCGATGAAATTCTCGAATTTTTTGGGTTTTTAGATGCTTATGCTAACAGGAACTAAATGCGATAAATAGATGGCGGAGTGGAAGCCCTCGATGGCCTGAGCCAGAGGAAGAAGTTTACCTCGACGCCGGCGGTTGGCGGAGGTGCTGGAGTCGTCCTCGACCTCGGACGCCCTGGCTGAGAGGCTCGCGGCGAAGCTGTCACCTCCGGCGAGGCCTGGAGCGCAAGAGAGGCGGAGAGGGGTGGACCAAGGGGACTCAACCGAGGAGAGGAAGAGGGGGGTTCGTATTTGAAGTGGTGGAGTGCGTGACTTCGAGGGAAGATCGCGAGCGAATGATGGAGATCTGGCGTGATTTGAAGAGTCGGCGATGGAGGTGATGGATCAAGGAAGAGGTTTCGTGAAGGAAGCGGCCGCAGAAGATGAGCGGCGCAGCCTCGAAAAAGGCGCGAAGACAAGGGGGAAACGTCGCGCGCTACGCGCTAGGAAGAAGAGGACAGACTGTTGACCCGCTGGTCAACAGTCGCTGGCTCCTGGTTGGTCCACGTGGACCAACCAGGAAAAAGAGAATAAAAATGTTTTATTAATTCAATTAAAAATAGAAATAAATCGAATTAAATGAAAGTTATAAAATGAAAATTATTTGTTATTTTATGTAGTATTTTATTATGATTTTTATTTATTTTTATGATACATATTTCTACAAGTTCACTTTTTAGCCTTATATAGGTATATTACCTATGTATTTTAATACTTTTATTTTTATTTTGTGTTTATTATTTTCTAAAATGATAAAATACTGTTATGTACACAAATATATTTTTATTTTATTTTTATGATATGTTTTGTATATTTAATAAAATACAAGTATACTTTACATAGGTATGTATATAGGTAAAGTACCTATGTATTGGATATATACAATTATTTTTATTTGTATTTTAATTGTGTTTTTATTCTTCTTTTAATGTACATAATTATTATAAGTATTATTTACAACATTATAAAAATATAAAATTGAATAAATAATGAACAAATAATAAATTGAATATTTTATTTAGTACAAGTGTACCATGAGGGTCCAAAACTCAACTTTCAAACCGTAGCTCCGCCAAATGCGAAACCACCACCATTGGGTAGATTATTTTATTCTATATACAATTAAAGGTGAGTACACTGCATTTGGAGTTGTCGTTTGTGAGATACGGGTCTGGGAAGTTGGCATTCTGGATTTTTATTCAGACCATAACTTTTTATCTGTACAGTATTTTTCTGTGAAATCAATTTTGTATTTTTCTTTATTAATTTATCTACAACTTGCATGTACAGAGTTTCTTTATTTGGTGTATAAAAAGTGGAACCAAAAATAGGTCCCAAAATGAATAAAGAATGAATAGAGTGAATAGGTATTTTGTCTGTATTTCTGACCTTATCTCCCCCTACTTTATTCCTTGTCGACCTATTCATCGAGATGCCTAGGTCTCGGGGGGTTTTGGATCATAAAATATTTACAATATTTTATTCTTTTTCTTTTCTTTATTTATTCTATAATTTTGGCCTTAATTACAGTGATTTATACACAATCTGAATGCACATGCATGGATGCTAAGATGATGGTTTTAATGCTATTTACAAGCATTTGCTAGGGTTTTTGGTGCCAAAATGATAGAATAAAGATGATGAAATGTGGATTCATCAGTGATCAGATCACAAAATCCAAGAAACCCCATTTACATCAGTGTTTCGATCAAAGAAGAGATTCAATATTCCAGACCTTATATAAAAAACTCGAACTTGAGAACAATTTCTTGACATTATCACAGTTCCATGGTAAATTCCATGCTTTATTTAAAAATTCATATTAACAAACCCTACAGGACAAACGGACACGACGGCGAGATGACGCTTAGAAGACACCACGAAGGCGGAGGACGAGATGGAGAGTGGACTCCTTCTGGATGTTATAGTCCGTGAGGGTGCGTCCGTCCTCGAGCTGCTTCCCGGCGAAGATAAGGCGCTGCGGGTCTGGTGGGATCCCCTCCTTGTCCTGGATCTTCGCCTTGACGTTGTCGATGGTGTCCGAGGACTCGACTTCGAGAGTGATGGTCTTGCCCGTGAGAGTCTTAACGAAGATCTGCATGCCACCTCGGAGGCAGAGGATGAGGTGAAGGGTGGACTCCTTCTGGATGTTGTAATCCGCCAGAGTGCGGCCATCCTCTAACTGCTTCCCGGCGAAGATGAGCCTCTGCTGGTCCGGTGGGATCCCTTGCCGCCATCTGCAACCTCCCCCTGCCGCCCCCTCCCCTGTGCGCGGCAGCTCGGTTGACGCGGGGAGAGATGGAGGAGGAAGAAAGGGAGGGAGGAGGAAGAAGGTTTCTATTCGTTTTAAATTTACCACCGTTGGATAGGTTAGGGGTTAGATTAACCCAATAGGTTAGTTGGGTTAAGGAGAAAACTAACGGAGGGTCATTAGTGTAAGACGGAGTGACTACTCAAGGTTTCCCGTGTAATTCGCGAATATGCAGGGCCATGATTGAGATTGAGGAATTACTCAGGGTTATGGGTGTAATTATCCCTATTATCTACTAGGCCTTGTAATAGCTGTTTCGACCCTTGTTCGTAATAACTACAAAGTTTGGAGGATAAAATGTAAATATCATAAAAATTATTTCTTGTACGTGCTGGTTGTGTGCTCTTTTAAGTGGTGGGGCGGTGGAAATTCCGGATCATTGGATGCAATTGAATCCAACGGCTGCGGAACTGGGGACTCGAACTCTTCTTCCTCGATTGTTTCAAATGACAGATTGGGTGGAGGATTCGATCTTCCCAAGTCGCTGAGATGCACCAGGCGGTGGATCTGATCGGGTCGGCGGTGGTGCTTCAAGGTGGTGGATGCTTGGACGAAGGTTCTTCGATCAGAGGTTTCACCTCCAAGCTGTGCTTGCTTGTGAGATCTCAACTCGCTCGATATGACGGATCATCTCCAGGTGAGGTTTTTTATGTGCCCGATGCGATGTCTCTCGATTGAATGCTTCGCTCGCTACAGGTGATTCGATCAGATGCTCGACGCGGATACGATCAAAACGATAGTGGCGCTCTCGATCATGTTGGGCGGTCTGATCGGATAGAACCCGGAAGGGGGTCGATGATGCTCCAGACGATCAGATCTTCGTTTGCAGTCAAATCTATAGGTGTGGGAATCGACGAAGATGTATATGTGATCAGGGACTCCAATTTCTTGTCTCCTGCCATGATTCAAATAGCTCGAAGCTCAAGCCTCGGCTTATTCAGCAAATGTGAATAGATGAATGGGAAGCACTGCCTGAAGCGGAGGATCAGTGATCAAACTCCGGCCACCGAACGAGTCTGGAGGGGATGAGATCGTGGAGAGATAGGCTAGAAGTGAAGGGAATTTGAAGATGACAGTGATGTTTGAAAGTCAAATTCGAAATAATTTACAGAGGAATAGAGGAGTTAAAAAGAGAATGGAAGTGGAGGAGGGAGAGATGATGACGATCTACCTAACCTATAGGATAAATGTTGTGGATTCGGAGGAGTTCGCATGTGCTGGAGCTCTGCTGAGCTCCCAGTTGTTGCCTCGACGATCAGCGAGGCTGAGCACGTGGTGGAGAGGATCCTCAATGCAATCGGCGATCACGCCAGGCCCCGCCTCCATTCGCTCGACGGCTAGGAAGTTGTCACATTCCTCTCTCGTCGGAACTCAGAGGTGTGGAGGAACCAAAATGACGGATCAATCCGGAGAGATGGAGGTGAGAGGCTTATATAGGGAGGAAGGTGGAGAACTAGCCGGAGAAGAAGGAAAGAGGGCGAGAAGGTTGGAGTAACGGCCTAGGTGGTCCCAGGCCAATGAGGAGTTGGGCGATGAATGGGGGAGGAGGAGGGAGAAGAGAAGAAGAAGAAATAGAGGAGAAAGAAAAGGACAAAAAGGATTATACACACTATACAATATTAATTAAAAAATTTATTTATTAATATTAAATTAATTTAAATAAATAAACAATGTAAATAATTTATGATATAGTTTAATTTTTAATTTTAATTTATTAAATAACTTAGTTTAAAAAGTTAAATAAATAGTAATATGCACAATATAGGTAAATTATTCCTAAATAAGTATATTATTTATTTCATATTATTTTAATATTTAATATTTTAGTATACTATGAATATGATATTTACAAAATATTAAACGCAAAAGAAATATCAAAAACTAAATATAAATAAAATTAGAGTTCAAAAATCTATCTTTTGCATATTAACTCCGTTTTTAGTGAAACACTTTCATTTAATAGATAATTTTATAACTTAAACTTTAAAAACGAGTACATCCAATTCAGAATTCATATGGTTGAGATACTGTGTCTAGAAGTTTAGGCTTATGGATTTTTTATTTTGAGATTTATTAACATTTATTCACATTATTTTTTAGTTATAGAAAATAATTAAGTTAATTGAAGTTAGTATTAGTTTTACAGAAAATTGAGAAGTTAATCATTTTTATTTTTCTCGTTATTCTTTATTTTTGGATTAAATAAGTGTTAAATATGTAATATCAAAAAATGGAGTTAGTATGTTAATTAGCGAGAATTAGATGATATTTACATGCATTTTATCGAGGATTTTAGACAAAATGAAAGAATAATGGAGGTGAATTAAGGATTAGTCATTTCCCTATACTTTACCTTTGCCCTTAGCAAACACTTATTCTAAAAAAAGTGAAAGCAAAAAAAGAAAAGAAAAAAAAACTAAAAGAACTTAAAATATATTTATTTCTTTAAACTCGACATCAATTAGTCAAATTCAAGAACTTGTAATAGAACTTTGAATTAATGATTTGTCGGGACCTCATTAGAATTAGGATTTAAGTCTCAACAGTCCTCGAGTTCCACAACTCCCTATTCAGGTTCACCTAAACTATTAAGCTAACTATTCGACCATGAAATCAATTTGTATTGTGTATGAAAGGTGTTAGCTCTTTCTGCTTGAGCAAGTGAAAAGCCGATCACTCCAATAATAACTCTCATTGGTTCCTCATCCAGCAACTCGGTCCACGAGGAGTGGGGTAATTCCTTCTAAGTTTAGGTATATGCTAGTTCATAATGAATGGGGGAGAAGCTAGAAAAGTGAGAAAAAAAATGAAGTGTGACAAGTGTGGTCACATCTCCTGTGAAGCTTGACCAGTTTAGCCAAGTTTCCATTAATATACGCATGCTCTCTGAGACTTGGACCATTACAGTTATGGATATACTTTGGATAATGGCTTCTTTTGGTATGAAATGTTGTTGCAATGTATCGATCTTTTGTGCCCCGATAGATATATAATATTTTTTCGTCCATATTTTGGGGTCTTTGAAAAATTATACTAGAAAACCATTCATCATCTAAAGCTTTCTTTCAACCCCACAACTACCATCTATAGACGTCAATGCCACTAGACAAGGCTGAAAATGCACCACTAAAATGAACTGCCCATCACAGCCCACGCAAGTCAAGCTAAGTGCGGTGTGCATGAATCCAAAATTGGTTCACTATTGAGGAGTATATGGATGACATAGGTTGTCTTACTTATGCAAGTTTAAGTTGAATTCTAAAAACAATCCTATGGAAACCAAAGAATAAAATCAAAGAACTCAAGAGTCTCAATTCCAGTTCCTAATAAAGTTCCTTTACAATTAAGTCGTTAAGGCCTAAGCCAAGCTTCATCCTTCATACTTAGTTTCATTTAGTTCAAGAATAAATCTTGTTCTGAAAAATGGTAATGAATGCAATAATTTTTTTATAAAATAAAATTTTCAATTTTAAACTTTTTATGTATAATTTTATGAATTTCGTAACTTTTAATAAATTTTAAAACTTTAATTTTTTGGTATTACAAGGACTACTGAATTGAATCAATTACAAAAATTTACAAGAATTATGTACATTTCTGTAAAGAATTTTATACTTATGCATAAATAACTTTATATAAGTTTTATATAAGATTTTACAAAAGAATTTTTTCACAAGTTAAATGAATAATAATTTTATATACAAGTATGTTTACAACATAATTTAGATTCAAAATTTAAAGCTCATTTTATAACTCATATTTACAATTTTCTTGCATCTTTTAAAAATAAAAAATATTTACCCATAATTTTAGAGCCATATTATTAAAAATACAATAAAGTATGAGTCATGGCTCCTAAAGTGTGACGCCTGCTGGTACGGGTTACCCATTTATACAACGTTCACACTATTATTTTAACTACTAATTATATTGGTTACTTGAAATTTAGGGAATTTTTTTGCGATTCAAAATGACATTATCAGGCAACAGAAACAACAAGTATCACTAATGAATCTCCATTTCATCACCTTTATTCTGTCATTTTGGCCTTAAAAACCCGAGCTAATGCATGTATATTGCATTATTTTGTAGAAATTAACATTCATTATTTGTTCTATTTATTGTGTATAAAATATTGTTTTTAATACCAAAACTATATAATAAAGAAAATAAAAGAAAAGAAGAAGAATAAAGTACCAAAGATATTGTATGACCTTAAATCCCAAGACCAAGTCAAGAATTGATTTGGTCTGCAAGGAATAAGTAGGGGAAGATAATGGTCAAAATAGAATAAAAATCTCATTCTTTAATTCATTAACAATTCATTATTGGCACATATTTTATTTTCTATTTTTATATCACAAATAAAGAAACTTTGTACAATAAAGTGTAGATAAAGATAGAAATAAAATAATAAAATTAAGTTTACGCAAA
The DNA here is from genome assembly GCA_037367405.1 of Ottelia alismoides. Taxonomy (NCBI): domain Eukaryota; kingdom Viridiplantae; phylum Streptophyta; class Magnoliopsida; order Alismatales; family Hydrocharitaceae; genus Ottelia; species Ottelia alismoides. Next base: position 77,417 of record JAZKJV010009706.1, read on the forward strand.
AATAATATAAAGTGTACAAGTTATACTCTAAATATGAATCCAAAATCCCAACTTCCCAAACTCATCTTCTAAATAAAAACTCAAAATGTATCAAATCATCTTTAATTATATATAACTTTTAATAAGCTATTTACTAATGGTGGTTTTATATTTTTTTGGAGTTAAGGTGTGACAGTTAGGTTTTGGACCCCTATTGTATATTTTACTTGTATAAAATATCCATTTTATTTTATTATTTTATTCATCTTATAATTTTATATTTTTTAAATATTATTTATAATATATGTAAATATTTAAAACACAATAAAAATATAAATAAAATATGTATACATAACATATAGATGAATACCTAAACTTATATCTATACAATATACACCCTTATTTATTTAAGTGTACAAAATACATCATAAAAATAAAGTAAAAATATGTTTATGTACATAAAAATAAATTGTAATTTTACAAAATAATAAAATCAAAAATACAAAATAAAAATAAAATACCTAAAACATATATGAATATACCTATAAATAAAATCCTAAAAATAATCTTGTAATAAATTAACTCGAATAAATAAATAAATATCATAATAAAAAACTATGAAAATAATAACACTTATTTTACAACTTAAAATAAATAAAGTAATTTATTACCTATTATTGATTTTATAAATAATTTTGAATCTAGTTTTTTTCTGTTTGGTCCACGTAGACCAACCAAAATACGCATCTAGTTGACCTCGGTCAACTCTCTAACCGAGGTCCTAGGTCTGACACAAATAGTGTTTGACTCATTTTACCCTATTTCTTCCATCGATGCAAGCTATGATTGGGAATGCTTTCTTCTTCATTTCCCCTCGTCAATCATCCCTCTATCACGCGATGATGACTCCTCGAGTTGTGGATCGCTGCGTCGCACGTATATCCTCGTTCTTTAGAGCCCTTTGCCCGCCTATTCAAAAGATCCCCTACAACCTTCTTCGAATTTGGAATCTCATTTTGGTTGTTCTCTCTCCCCCTTTTGCGTTCAAGGCCCTAAGGATGGTGACAACCTCCTCACCAAGTAGTTTGGTTGATCGATGACCAGCCTAGGGCAGACTTCCTCCATCTCCGACGAACACCGCCATCGTGAGGTTAGCTTCATTGGCTTCGACCAACTTGAGGTATTTATCTTGCCTTTTTAGATTATTTTTAGTCATAGATTTTATTCCCCGTATTTCTTTTAGTTGTTAATCCTTCTCCTTAGCTTAAATCTCCCATTTTGAAGTTCGTCGGAGCTCCGCTCAGGCGATCCTACCACAGTTCCTCTGTAATTTTTCATCGTGCCTTCCACCTTCACTTTGCTTCCTGTCACCCTCTCTGTCATCATCCACCTCCAGTCCACATCGAGTCCATCTGGATCAAGCTAGAGGTGTTCATTCCTCTGTCTGCATCGAAACACCGCCATCACACTCTAACCTTCATCCATAGTCACCAATAAAACCCCCAAGAGCCCCCTTCGTTGCTTGTGCATGCTTTCTCACAGGAACTGGAGGGAAATGACCCTTGAGAGGTCAATTTTGAGCAGACTAGAACATCTAGAGCAGTCTAGCTTTCACAACCTCGTGGCAGCACGCCGACGGTCTCCACACCATTCTGAAGCATCCGGAAGATAGAGGACGTCGCCAGGAAGGTTTTTCACCTTAGAGGAGGACATGAGTTCACCAGAGTTGCATTGCATCACCGATCGAAGTTCATCCGTGCGGTGTTCTTCTCGTGTTCCTCCATCTGACCTCGGAGCCGTCCGATCGAGCCCCATTCTTCCAAGAGAGCAACAAGCATTGGATCTGATTGAGCTATCAACGTTGGATCTCACCCGGAGATCTAGCCATCCATTGCTGAATTGACATCGTGTAACATGGAGCGAATACATGGATTATTGAAGCCCATCGAACTGTCCGTCTCCGCACAAGAGTTGGGTATTTTGCATTATCCACCTAGTAAAATTTTGAATTTAATATTCAATACTTAAAATTTCATTTTCCTTTATTATATTTTTGTAAAATTTGCAAAAAGACTCATAATTTATATATTTTTAGTTAGGTCCAGTCCACATCACCTCACATGCCGTCCCATATGAGGTGGAGTTTTTGCACTAGGGCCCCTGTGATTTTTGTTATTTCATTTTGGTCCAAGAAATATTTATTCCAGATATATAATTTTGGAAAAATTGTAGACAAGCCTGGGACTTTATTTTTAATTAGATTTATGCCCTACTAGCTCAGTAAATTTTGTGCATTTGTTTTATTTATTAATTATATCATCCGTGATCCAAAATCACAAAAAATAGGGTTAAGCTCCTGGTTGCACATACTTTCATGATATATTTTCAGATTTGCAATTTCCGACTTTTGAATATTTATTAAAAAATAAAAAGAGCACAAACATTCCCTATTTAGCTTTAAAAGAAAAAAAATATAATAATATTTTGGAAAATTCCCAAAAAATATTTTGTTTATTTAAGTATTTTTAGCGTTCAGATCAAAAATTTCTAAAAATATAAAAAGAAAGTCCTAAAAATAATAAAGCCCCAAAAATCTTTATAAAATTCTAAAAAATTCTTTAAAACTTCAAAAATATCATTTTCTTTTTTATAATTTTATTTATATCATTATTTATCTATTAAAATTGATTTAGAAAATTTTGGATATTATTTGCTTTTTTAAGTTCTATTACAATTCACCTTATTTATATAGTCCATGATTTGAGATATTTTTTACTTTAAAATCCATAAGAGTTAGCAAAAATTTAAAAAATCACAAAAACCAGTAAAAAATTATTTAAAGCCCAACAATATTTAATTATACTATTTTTTATTTTTAGTTGCTTATATATATATTGTAGCATATATTTTATATATAGCATTTTATATTACTTATATACTTTATATATCTCGATTAAAAGAAAAGGAATAAAAAATCACAAATATAAAAAGAAAAAGAAAAATATAAAATTAAAATCAATAAAAATGTAAAAAATATGAAATATAAAAAAGTAAAAACCTAAAAAATACAAAGACAATAAGAAGCACATGATTTTGTGCATTCATTTACCTCCTTTCTCCCGTTCGCTCCATGGTTCGACCTCTACAGTACTTACACCTATACACATACAATCTGGAATTATAATAAATTTTAACTCCACATATTTTGTGTCTCAATGATTTATATATTGTAGGTTAATTATTGATTTTTTAGGGTTTCTTGCTCGGTCGGCTCAACGACGTTGTTCCCGCCTTGTGTGGAACATCTGACATGTGAAAAATCATATTTTTTAATCACCAATTCACATTTTGCATTAGTTTTCATAAACGGTTACATGTAAAAAAAGAAACTGACAATTGTACAAGTATCTCAAAATGTATCAGAAGAGAAAGAAAAGCATTTACATTATCTAATACAAAAGCTATAACATGTGTACCGTAGTATATGCTGCGGAAGGTCAGTGTCCAGCTTCAGCAAAATTCTGAGGAGGAAGGGGTCCCTTTAGGTGGAGTGCTCGTGTATGTCCTCATCTACAAAGAGTACAAGGTCCTGCTCCCTACCATAATCTCCATGCTCGGCTTCGTGTACTAATATCTCCTCATGTGGATCATCGAATTGAGGCTGTTGAACCTCAAAAGACAGGGTTTGGTCCTGTCATGTTCCATTCTGAGATGGATGGTAAGTGAAATCAGACAGCTCTTTGAACCTCATCTCTATGCCAGTTTGTTTCTTGGGCCAAGATCTGGTACTTTTGACCTCGTATGGCAGACCGATACCGTTAGAGGTCAGTGAGGGCGGTCAGGATGTGCTCCAAATGATCCACCATCTCTTGGTCAGCTCTAGACATCATGGTTCGCCACGAGAACAAATATTATCAACCATAATAGTTGATGTTTGCTAGACGTTTCTAACTGTATTTTTCTCTTCTTGGGATATTGATGAACCTCGAATTCATCATGATAAAAGTCACAAATTAAATCCCTAGCTTAAACAAATCAATAAAAGTCGCCGTTAAATCCTCCTTTTTATCGTGTGTGTGTGTAATTAATCTTAACTCATTGTATTTATTAATTATTCTTTTGTCTTGTAAATATTTTATTATCAAAAACCCCTAAAAATCAGGCTGAGTAATTGTCTATAATCCACTAATCTTTAAAAGACTAAAAAAATACAAAAACAACTCAAAACTTAAAAGACGATGTTTTTACCCCCTTAAAAATACCACCAAAAATACTTTTTGTAAAAATGACCTCTTTTGCCTTTTTCTCCAATATGAAACTTGTAGCTCTCATCGAGACGAACAATTCCATGTTTTGACTTTTTTCCTAATTTTGCCTTTAACTATTAATTTTGTATTTTCTTTTGTATATACATTTTTGAATTTTTCTGATTGGGCTCTCGGCTGCCCACGTGGCCCACATCTGCTTCCGCCACCCGACGCTCTCCCAGGCCGTCGGATTCACTCTAACAGCCTCCATCTCCACCGTTCGTCAGTCGCTCCATCTACGTCGTCCTATTTGATCACTGATCAGATCTTAGCCGCTTCTTTCCGCCTAACTCTCAGCCACACGATGCTATTCCATCCCATGGTTCACATCGCGCCATGTCACCCACTCTCCACCACCATCGGATCCCCACTAGATCACATCCTATCCATCCATCAGTGCCTCGATCGTCGTCGTTCGATCAGATCCTAAGGATTTGATCTAAGCCCTCCAGCCACCTCCTCCCTCCCCTAACGGCCACCCCATATAGCTCATTCCTCCCTCTTCCTCGCTTAACCTCCAGCCTTCCTCCTCCATTACTCACCCACCATCAATCAGCCATTCAAGCATCCCACACCACCTCATAACGGCAGAATCCCCCTCCTATAAAACCGCCTCCTCCACCACCTTCGGCCACCGCCCACCAATTCACGGGCCAAGGCCCATCCTCCATCGTCTCCGATGACAGCAGAGGATGACAATAAGGAGGCGACGGCGGCCTTCTTCGCCCAGTTGTCGACTCATGGTCTCCGACCATGTCGCGGATACCTTAATTAATATTAATGATACCTGATGAATCCTCATTCATCACTCTTTATTCTTTTATTTAGCTACAAAACTTTGCAAAACACCTTGTAGATACTTGTAAATATAATAAATTACCAAACTACATGCTTTTGTTAATATTCATTAATTAACATGTTTTGTTCAAAAATAAAATAATAAAGAAGAAAGAAAAAGGAGATATTTAGAATAAATATCGAGTGACCCGAACCCAAGGGAGGGCCAAGCATTGGCCTAACCGCAAAAGAAACCAAGTAGAGAGAGATAAGGCCATTCACCATGTACAAACTCCTTCATGTATATATTTTATTTTATTAAAATAAACATAAATAAAAATGGGTTTTTATTTATAAAAATAAAATAAAAATCAAAAAATTAAATAAAAACAAAAGGAAAATAAATTCTCCCTCCTCAGTGTACATATACCATGTATATAAGAATAAAAGGTTTATTTATTTTCCTTTGTAAATAAACAGTAAAAATAAAATAAAATTATTTTATATCTCAAATTTTATGTTGTAAATAAATAAAATATAAAATAGGGACAATTTTACAAAAATAAACAAAATAAAAATAAAAATAAAAAATACCTATGTATTTTATACCTGTATAGAAAATAATATCAAGTAAATACATTAATTTATTTTTCAAAAAAATAAATAAAAATCACTAAAAAATACTTTGAAAATAAATAAACATTTTTTATGTTGAAAATATTTTAAAATAAAATCATTTTCTATTTTTTATGTAATTTATAAATAATTTCAAAATGGGATTTTCTGATTGGTCCATGGGGGATTGTTGACCCCCAGTCAACTCTCCCCCCTGGACCACTTCTTCGCGGATCCTCGTGCTGACCCGTTTTCACCCATTATCCCGCACTGATCTGATCATCATCTCCTCAAACTCCGGATCCCAATTATAGAGCATAGATCCATGATCCACGCCCGCCATCGATTCTAGGGGTCCGAGCTTTGGATTGCACGCCCGATCTCCTTCTTTCTAGGACCCCCACAATATAAAGTCTCGCCTGGAGCCGCCTTCCTCCGCATCTTTGGCATTCCCCCTCATCTCCGATGACCTCCTCTCCCTCACCTGAGTGACAACCGTATGCGAGAGAGTAGCAGTAAGGGACGAGCAGCCGGGAACCACTGATCCGGCGACTTCCACCGCCGTGCTCCGTCGCGAGGCGAGCCCGAGCCTCTGGACCCGTCAATCCATCGAGGCGACGACCCTCGGAGGTCCAGTAGCTCCAGGATAGACGGATTCCTCTACTAGGTAGCGTAGTTAGCTTTCAATTCGCACCTCGCCGGAGAGCTCAGTCGCGCCCTCACCCAACCACCTATTCCGCCCATAACCAGGTCGAGGCACTTTGCCCTCGACCCAACTTTCTTTCTGTGCAGGATTAATCGAAGAAGGACTTCGTCTGAAGGTCCAACCACTCGGGCATAGGAGCTCTAGGACCTTCATGTCGCTAAGGCGCCTCATGCGTCCTTGGCCTCATCAGAGACCATCAATAGCTGCGAACGACCTCAAGCTTCATTTCCCCTCTCAAAGCAGCATCGGAGGAGGACCCATGCACGTGTATTGGCTGGCCGAAGTTGGCCGGCGAGCTGTTCATCAGGGACCCTCCTCCGTCGTTTGATCGAGCCCCCGCACCAGTTCTAATCACCGTCGTCCGTTCCTGGGGAGCTCTCAGCCGCTCGATCCATCTGAGGATCTCATCTGGAGCGTCGACCGCCGAAGAGGCATCCTCGAATCTCAGCCGTCAGATCATATGCGGAGCCTTCTTCTAGCCATTGGATCAAAATAAGAGGGTAATTTGCACTTAGACCGTCCTTAGTTTTTATATTTTAGTTTAGTTCTGTAAATATTTTACACAGTTGTTTCTATTTTGGGTAAATTGCATGTAGGACCTTGTATTTATTTTATTTGCGATTTAGTCCTTGTGAATGTGGAGCACATGCGCCGACAAGTGAGTTGTGGGCCTATTTACGTTGTTTTCCCCTGCACTTTCTAGCTGTTATGAATTGATATTTTATAAACATGAATTACATAAATACCCCTCTGTATGCATATCACGTGCATGCCTCGTGCCCTTCTGGGCTTTTTTGCAACTTTACCCTAGGTTTTTAACACGTATTATCAGTTTGGCCCTTGAACTTAGTTTTCTTTCACTTTGGTCCTTATGCACTGTCCGCTTTCTATTGGTTGAATAAAATATCAAAGTAACTCCAAATTTGGTGAAATTTGGAAACGTGACCCCTGCTACTGTGTAAAAATTTTCACTAATTATTTGTGACATTTTTATTACTGTTTGCTATTCTAAAAAATCAAAAATCCCTATTTTTGCCACTGTTTGAAATATAAAATCAACTAAAAATATTAAAAAACCCCAACAATTCTAAAAAAATAGGTACTGTTTGTTTTAGCATTTTCTTGCATCAGTATATTTTTTGCGTAGTTTGGATATATAAAACCCCCCAAAAATATAAAACCCTAAAACCTTATAAAAATTATTAAAAATTCAAAAAAATACGGTTTTTATTTCTGTAGCTTACTTCTGATTTTTAGCTTTCATAAAAATTGTCTCCAGATTTTTAAAGGCTAATTATATATTTTTAATTAGCCTTTCAAGTCTGGCTGCACATTGAGTTCCTATTTTTGCCTTTTTCCATTTTTATAAAAATCCATTAAAAATCACAAAACTCTGAGAAAATTACCAAAAACACTTAAAAATTCATAAAACTTAAAAATATTTTTTTTGCAATTTTTGGAGTTGTTTTGTGGAGTTTAATAATTCATTGACTGTGCTCTTTCTACCTTTTCCTTAGTTTCTTCATAATTAAAAAAATCATAAAAAAAAATTTAAAAATCATAAAAATCCACCAAAAATATTTTATCCTTTTATTTCATTTTCTGATTACTTCGTAGGCCTCTTTGGCCAACCTATGCTCCTTGTGTTCGATCCTGGTCGCTATACCATGTTAATAAATATCGAGACCGCTATTCGGATTTCCTTGTATGATTACTTTGATTTTGGTGGTCTGATTTTTCTTGATTGACTGAGCCTCACTATTCGGGTCACAACGACCTTTGATTGATTTTTACCTTAGCCCGATAGTGAGTGGAATAATTTCGGTCATCAGAATGGCGCCGTTGTTGGGGAGCACAACTTAGTAGTCATTTTTTATTTTCATGGCTTTTTCGAGCCTTTTATGTGGTAGTTGTAGATATTTTTTCTCTGATATATTTGCAGATTTTTATAATAATATGGTCTGATGCACTCTGTCTTGTTTTCTTGCGAGGTCCCGAGGACCGAGGCGGCTTTTTCGGAAGCCGACGCATCCGCGGGAGTCAAAAGCGGTTCTTTTCTGCATAGAGCCGCAAGAGAGCGCAATGAGCCAAGCAGGAGTGCGGGTGCCGTGGATAACCGTAGAATAGCTGTAGGATAGTTTAGTTTACTTTTCAGCAAACTATTATTGTAATAATACAGGGACTTGAACTCAGACTTGGACTTTGGAGATATCGGGGTCTGTTTCACCGAGCACTGGTGTGCTCGGGGGACCTCATCGCGGTTTTCATCGGTTTTAGTTTTCTCTCATTTTTTATTAACTGCCTATCTGATTTACGTGGTTTTTACCTTAGCTTAGGATTTTCTCTTGATTGTGATGTAATTGATTAGGATCTAATCCCTAATTATTTACATGCTCCTATTAGTTCGTAATTGGACCGAATTAATTAATTCATAAGAAAAAGCCGGATTACTTAGTATCTAGTCCACGTGCCTTGAGAGTCACATATAGCGCATGCAGGATCCGTTGTGGTGGACACCGAGTGGCTCCCAAGATAGGACTCTGGACTTAGGTTTGAGTATCCGGCTACTGTACTTCACGTGTAGAAATTGCTCTGTTTAAGGCCGGTTTCTCGTGCAACATATAGGTAGTTTATGTTCTGCCTTTACTTTTATGTGCGGATCACTTTCCATGTAGACTGCTGGAGTCAGGTACGCATCTCTTACTCTGCATGCATCATTGATTTTATCGCGCATAGGCTTTTTCGTCTCCTCCCTCTGTTTTCGGACTTAAAATAATTAGGAGAACCGAAAAATTCGTTAGACGTTGTTTGCATTGAAAATACCTAAAAAAGAAACCATAAAATTAAGACTGTTAATTAAACTTGATCTTAAAAGACATTGACTTACTATTAATGATATCTATCCATTATTTTCTCTCAGTGGTTTGACAATAAACATCACCACACATTTTATTTATTATTTAATCATATATCTTGGGTTGATTGTTGATTTAGTAGCATTGATTGGGTACCGCGTGCCATGAGAGAGACCGATATGGCGATTATCAGATCTGATTTGTCGGACACCGCATGCCCTCCAAGATCAATCGTTAGGTACCTCGATCTCTACTAGTTAATCACATGCCATGTCTATAGTCCCTGCCTCAGCGGTAACACATCGCATCACCTATTCACACAATTCCCCCAGCAATAGTTATGAACAACCTGCATGATAACCATTCATATAAAGAAAATTTTAAAACTTCTATTTAAATCACATGTCCACATAAAAATAACAATAGAAACTCAAAGTCTCTTTATTACATCATAAAAGGTTGAAAAGAGAGGGAAAAAATTACAAACAAAACTAGACCTCAACCTCAACAATGTCTTGCATATGCACCACCAAAAATGTGTGCCTCCATCTCCTGCTCTATGCTTCCTATTGGATTTTCAAAGGAGGTAACTTGTGAGTCAAATGACCCGGTACGAATAAAAATAATTTATAAATAAGATATTGTATGTAGTCAATATAAATACAGTAATTGAATATGTTTAGTAGAGAGCATTTTAAATGAAAACTAGCAATATGGGTACAGTTATATTCCAGACCTTTAACATTTTAATGTTACTTAAGAAATAAAAATTCAATTCATCGAGATCTCTTAATCCATATTTCATGCACTTATATCGGATTCACCCATCAAAGGAGATAGTATGCACTAGGAATGAAGCATGCAACATTTCTTTCAAAGTGCATCCAAAAACCTATACGTAAGCGTGATCCTTCAGCTATTCTAGTTGGTAGTACTCTGTCACTCAAGACGGAACGTACAAGCTCGAGGGGTCATAACTCTGTCAACCAAGCATGCTCAAGGAGTCTCGCTCACTCCAAAACAAGTGCAACAAAAACTGATCTGTATGGTGTGATGCACGTGTGCATCCACCACAATTCCATCAGAGTGCCTACTACCACCCCGCTATATGACGCTCCTCGAGTGAGGGTGACTCACTATTGGTTCATCCGGCATAATGGTGTGCACCCACCTTGCAGTTTTTACCGTTTCATTCTCCCAAATTATTTTTCTTGGAGTATCATAATACACTCCTTTAAACTAATAACCACTCGATACTATATAAAATCTCCAGGACATAAACCATCAATACATCATATTTATCTCATAATATGCTTGTAGGCATCTCGTACAATGTTCAATATTTTTTATTCCTCCTAAGAACTCGTCTATGGTAAGGGATACTTAAACAATCTGGCCTTATGCTCTCCATTTATCCTTTCACAAACTTACCTCGAATAGTCGTGTACTTTTTATGCGAGCTCTAACCCATGTGATATAGGTAGATGTTGTCGAGCTCCCAACAATTACAAAAATAATTAGGCTATAATTACCTATATACTCTTAACACATTTATATTTATCTGTGCATGTCCTTTTTTATCTTTCGCTTAATAACAAGAAGCATTGTATTAACTAAGTTTTAAGACCACACAATATTATTGACCTAACCTATCCTTATTTAAATATAATAATTGAATTTCACACCTCTTGACCACTTCAACAATCAACGTGCTATTTACTCATTTAAGAACGATGGTAACGTGTATAACTTAACCTAATTATACTACCTACTAAATTAAGGAAACCCATTTAATTTCATGCTCTATCACCTACATATTATCCAACCTAAATGACCTAAATGATTGAGCACTCTAATATAATATAAATTATACAAGTTATTAATTAAATAATATTATCATTATATCTTTAATAGTATACAAAATATTATTATTTAAGAAAGATGGTATGGAATTCAAGAAAACAACATATGAATTGACGTAGGTGTAATATGGAATATGCATCTATTATTTTGAACACTCAGCCTTGATAACTTTAACGGCATAAATAATTTGTTCTCCAATACTGATATGAGGTCTGTATTCGAAATCCATTTAAGTGTTATAATTTCCTTAATATTAACAAATATTACATATTGTATCAACATCATTCTCATACTTTTGGCATATAAGACCCTACTCGGAAATGCACGATATGCTTAGTTCTCACTACATGAGATCTCGGCATTCAACCCACAGAATCAACAAATTTTATCCCTTGATTTTAAAATTGACGTGACTTGAGTAGATATGGATCATGGGAAAAATGGCATGAAAAATTCTTGCAATGTTTCAACCCTATACGAAAATTCTAGGTTGGTTTCTTAAATTAGAACCATCAGACTATAGCACTCTATATCTTGTAACTTTAAAATCTAGAACGGATCTAATGATCTTTATGACTTTAATATTTAGCCATAATTTTCATAGATTCGATTTTCGGATATTGGTCAAGTCCTCAATCACCAATTTTTATAGTAGTGATGCAAGCAACAAGTGTGAAAATGACTTGTTTCAAGAAGGACGAGGAGATCCCGGGGGTTAGGATCGGAAATAAGTACTCAACCCAAACGACATCTCCACAATCGCAACATTTAAGAAAGAACAAAGAAGGGAGAGAGTCGAAGATCTATTACCTATGCCCATGTACACCTTTGATCCACGTGCTCAATCGCTCAATCAAAAATCCGATTAGAGAAGTGCCTTTCCCTTATGATGGAACGGTTCCTTTTCCTGTTGTCACAGAGTTACAGAACTTCACGAGCCTCTGATAATGGTGGTTGCACCGTTCTTCCCTTGATTCTCTGGTGAAGGAGAGGGAAAATGAGTTAAGAGAATGACTTGAGGAGATGAAAAAGATGGACTAGGGTTTAGAGAAGAGTATGAATGAGGGGAGTTAAAAGATGGGGCAGTCTTAATACGATTTTATTGTAAAGCCCTAATTGTGTTTTTGGACTAGTTGCAAAGCTTGCGACGAGATGCTTCTTTGAGTATAATACTTGATAAATTTTAAAATTTTGGAAATGGTCAAATTTATTTTGACCAGAAAAGCGGGAAACACGCATAGGTGTCCGCCCCAATAATATTAAAAAATATAATTACAACAACCAAGACTCGAGTAGAGTCCGAGCATGATGTACAACATTCTCAATATAAAATCTCTTCGAGCGGAAAATTACACCATTCCTGGCAAGCCATAAAGCCCATAAACCTGCAACTGGTAACAGCTTCTCCATATTTGGATGGAAACGCGAGTTGAGGAGGGATTCCCAGAAAGATGGCATGCTGTTATGATCCAACCAAGCCACATCCAATGCCCGCCAGAGATCCTTCGTCTTCTCACACTAAAGAAATAGGTGTTCAACGGACTCAATCATCGTTCCACAAAGGATACACGAGTTATCCTCTGAGCGAAAAAAGGGAGCTCTCCTCTCCCTTGTGAGGAGCCTCCCATGTCTAAGAAGCCACAGGAAAACTTTAATCCGTGACGGAACCTTTAACTCCCACATCATTTTGTAAATCTTGTCCAGAATCTGTTCAGATGGTTCTGGTCCTCTGATCAACATATTATAGGTCTTCTTGATAGTGAATTCGCCTTCTCTCCAAACCCAATGGTCAGCACCCAATGTGGGGCCCTCAATTATAGATAAATATTCCATCAACTGTATAAGATCATGCCTGCGACGTTCAGAGAATCCACTTGTAAAAGTAGGTGCCCAATTACCATTAGCCCAAAGATCAGCGACACGAGCATTTTTATCATCTGCTACAACAAAAAGATGCGGAAAGCGAGAAGCTAGAGGTCCATCTCTCGACCAATCGTCAATCCACAAAAGAAAGCTGCAACCATCACCTAATTGAGGACGAAAGAGATGGGGAAACTCAGGAAGCACTGAACGAATACCCTTCCACAACGCCGATTCAAACCTCATGGTTCGCAGACCACTAATCGAGTGCGCATCAACCCCATAAATATTGCGTATCAGCCTACAACATACGTCCTCGTTATCACCCCAAATTGTCGCCGCCCACTTGAGCATAAGAGCACGGTTCATCAACTCCAGCCTCGGAATACCGAGCCCACCATCCTCCTTAGGCTGAGTAACAATCTCCCAATCTACAAGGTGTATAGCATATCCATCACCGTCCGTCCTCCCCCAAAAGAACCTCCTCATAATCTTCTCAAGCCGATTTCAAACCCCTACTGGAAGAATTCTTGTTGAGATAAAGAAGATAGGGATTGCCGCTAGGACTGCCTTCACAAGAACCATGCGGCCACCACGTGAGAGCAATGAGCTCTTCGATCCTGCCAGTTTCCTTTCAAGCTTCTCCACTACCGGGAGCCAATCTGAAAGATGAATGCGACCACAACCTAATGGAAGGCCCAAGTAATTAATCGACCTCTGACTGCACATACATCCGAGCTCTAAACTATAAGCATCCACCTCTTCCGCTGATAAACCAAAGGGGATCACGCTAGACTTTTCTCTATTGATCTTAAGACCAGAGAGTTCTCCAAAAATCTCCAACACCAATGACATTCCCCTCACCTCAGTAGATCCGCCCTCAATGAAGATGATAGTATCATCTGCGTATTGGAGAACTGGAAGGGAGATGTCACCCAGAGAGTAGCCCGCCGTAAGACCATGTGTCACCACTTGATTAACCATGCGAGGCAGGACATCCGCTGCTAACACTAAGAGGAGCGGCGCCAATGGACACCCCTGACTAACCCCCCCTGCGGCTGTAAGAAACCACCGGACGACCGTTCAGTAAAAGACTGAATAAGAAGCGGTGGTCACACACCTCTTCATCCAAGAGATCCACAAATCAGGAAAACCCCTTTTGGACAGGGCAGACCATAAGAACTGCCAATCAATACTATCGTAGGCCTTGGAGAAATCTACTTTCCACAGCACACCTCGAACTTGTTGCCTCTGCCAGTCTGCTATAATCTCAGAGGCCATCACTAGACTGTCTCCAATCTGTCTTCCTGAGATGAAAGCTGATTGTACTGGAGAAACTAGATCATTAAGAACCACGCTGAGCCTCTCTGCGAGAACCTTGGCAATAATAAGATAGACAGCATTAGAGAGAGCGATGGGACGATAATCCTTGGCACGTTCTGATAACTCCTTCTTTGGAAGAAGAAAAAGAAGGGCTTTATGTATTCTGTTAAACCCTGCATTATAGCTTTTAAATTCCTCCAAAACAGCAAACACGTCGTCTCCCACCACCTCCCAAAATTCACTGTAGAAACAAACTGGAAAACCATCCGGTCCAGGGGATCCATCACCATTCAATGCAGACACAACCCTTTTTAACTCCTCCTTACAGAATGGTCTCACCAAATGCTCACTCTGCTCAGGAAGCAGCATCGGCGCACCTGACCCGCCCACCTCCACGTCCTCGGGACCACCCTTCTCGAGAGATTCCTGAAGTAGTTCACCATCACCCGTCCAATCTCCTTCTCTCCCTCCACCCTCGACTCCCCCACCACCACGGATCGGATCAGATTTCTCCTTCTTCTTCCACTTGCGACCGCGTGAAAGAATTTTGTATTTGCATCTCCGTCTATGATCCACTTTTGCCTAGACCTTTGCTTCCACTCCGCCGCCCTCTTCTTATCATCCAGAGAAACAACCCTCAACTATTCACATCTCTCTTTCAGCTCATCTTCCAACAAATCTCTGACGTCTTCTATCATGTCCAGTCGAGCAATCCCCTCCTCTGCTAACGATCTGCCAGCCCTCCTAGTCTCTCTCACCTCTTTTTTGAACTCACTTAGCCTCTTCCTCAAGCTTGCTAATTTCTGCGATAGACGAGAAGCAGCCGAACCCTCAACCTCCACAGACCTCCAATGATTCGTAACCAATCCAGAAAGCCATCTTCAAATAGCCATGACCTCTCAAACTTGAAATAAGAACGTGGGGCATCCCCAACACCAGAGTCCCAAATGAGAGGTGAATGATCAGATCTAGATCTCGGTCTCGAGGAAACACCACACATGGGGAATAACTGCAAAGCCTCAGAAGAAGCCAGGAAGCGATCTATTCTAGATCTAGATCCAGAACTCAAAATTTGTGGGGCGTTAGTGTCTATCCTTGATGGGATGCTTCAAAAATTATCGGAGGAGGGTCACTTTTATGGATTCAGCAAGGGAGGTCTTCATGGAATGATAACTAACATTCAATTCACGGATAACCTGATAATTATTTTTAGAATATAAGAGTGAATCTCTTAAAATATTCTAGCAACCTTAAACATGTTTTACCGCTGAACTTGGAATAAGCACACATAATTACGATCAAAGATACTCTTGGATGGGAAATTGGGAGCATGTCATTCACATAAAATAAGATCAGGGTGAAGGTATCGAGGAAAAAAATCACGAGACCGAAATCAAACGATGGTTGGCGGATTTTGGAATTTCAACCAATTAATGATGCTCTGCTCTTCAAATCGATGGTTAATTTGATGGAATTGGAGAAATTGTGGCTCTCGCTGGTGGTGAGTTCTTGGTCTTTCAAGGAGGACTCATCTGAATTCTGTGCTGCACGGGCCGAGGAAAATCACCAGTTTGGGCTACTCACTTTAAAGGCACCATTGGCATCAAGCATTGGCATCAAACATTTCATACCAAATATCATAAACTTCGGATCAAGCTTCTTACTCTGGTTTGACTCCCTCAATGATCAACCTCCTTTGAGAGATGAATTTAGGGGAATATGGAGTCGGGTCTCAAACAAAAAAAACTACGGTAGGCTTGGGGCCCCGTATTTAAAATACAACACACCGTTCAAATTGACCGAAAAACGGAAACATTGATTAGAGAGATTTTTACTCGGCAGACCGTATAAACTTTTCCAATTATCTCCTCGATCTTTGAAACAACCTGATTCTCCCCTCGACTCCATAAACTTACTCCATCTTACCCCACAAACACTGCCATCATCTTTAACTTTATTGGACTCAATTACTTGAGTTAATCAAACCAAAGAAAATAAACAGTGGATCTTCAATCTCCCTCTCTCCCTCCTTCTCCATCCTCTTCTTCCACCCAATCAAACGTGAAGCTACGGAGGACTTGGAAGGTGCCAGACCTGACGAGTGAAGGAGAGGTCAGGGAGGAGGAGGGTCGGGGTGCCTACAGATGGAAGGAGTCGTGATCTTATATGGATCTGGAGCTCAAAGCTCCAGATGATTGGGGCATTGGCGGAGGAGGAGAAATCGCCAGAGGCTAGCTATTGGGGATGCTGTAGCACGGAGCTCGTCCTAAGTCAATCTTTCTCACTCAACTGGAGGCCGCTCGTCGGTGAGGAGGAACAATGGGAGGTGGAGGAGATGGTAGAGGAACACTGCTGCGGGAGGGGGGGGGGGGGGGAAGGGAGCAGGGTTGTTGGCAGAGGCATGGAGTGAGGGGTGGAGGAACAATGGGAGGTGGAGGGGGATGGAGACCCTTCTACGGGGAAGGCTAGGGAGGAGGGGAGCAGTGGTGGAGGAGGCAGTGGAGGGGGAGGGGGCCTCTGCTGCAGGTGGAGGTGGGGGACGAGGGGAGTAGTGTTGTTGGCAGAGGTGGGGGAGGTGGGGAGCGGGGGTGGAGGAGGCGGTTGAGGGGGTGGGGTCCCCTGCAGTGGGGGAGGAGAGAAGCGAGATTGGAGATGGTGGGGGCCCCTGCTGCGGGTGGAAGTGGGGGAGGAGGGGAGGCGGGGATGTGGGCGGAGGCGGGGATAGAGGAGGCAGTGGAGGGGGATGGGGAAAGGACGTCAGATCTAGAGGAGGAGGCAAAGGTCGGGAAGGATGAGGGCGAGGGCGGCGAATGTCGAGGATGTGGGTGGGTGCTGGGTGGGGAAAGGGAGATGGGGAGGAGGGTGAGGGGGAGTGACACTCAATGTAAATTTGATAAATAAAATGGGTATAATATAAAAGAACATAACAGAATCCAGTTAGTTTTAACTAGTAAATGGATGGAGGTTAACCATATGGTCTGTAGGATAAAGGTTCACAAGTTTACAGAGTCGATGAGGAAATTAGGTTGTTTCAAAAGTCGAGGAGGTAATTGGCAAAGTTTGGAGGGTCTGCCGACCGGGTAAAAATCCCTTAATTAAATTGTATTAAAACTTCGATTAGAAACTTGAACATTGGTCTATGTAAAATTCCATCAGTGAAATTACCTAAACCAAAAAAATTATGAAAAAATATCAATAATTTGTTGAACCATGGAGGGACATTATCCATATTCGACAAAAAGTTTTGGTCCCAAAAAGTTTGACATCATGGCTTATTTTTTTGTTGGCTACTCGCAACACCCAAGATAAATTGAGAGCTATGAATACCTTTTTGGTAAATAGATGTCATTTCTGAAAGAAGAGGATTGCATTCACCTGTTTGAGCATTGTCACTTTGCAAGAGCTTTATATCAAAAATGGGACCTTTAATTCTCCAAGGTAACAATAACCATGGTGCTTGCTGATTGGACTATCTGTATTGACTTGATCCCTTGGCAAATGATGGCCATCAAAGCATCTCTTTGGTGGTTGATTTGGAAGACGGGATTCAATCTCGTTTTGGAAAACATACCGCTAGATCCAAGGAAAATCTTATTAGAGCCATCCTAGATTTGCATGGCGTGTTTGGGAATAACATTACTCATTTATGATCGATTATGAAACAAATAAGGCGCTAGTTCTCGATGAGGTAGGTTGTATCTTTGGTTTACCTTCAAAAACAAATAGATATATCTTTTTACTCTGGCGACACGCGTGCGACTGCGGTGGAGGATGCGGGCAAGAAATCGATGAGCTCTCCTAGAAGAAAACCGCGCAAGAGCCAGTCCTAGCAAAGCAACAAATAGAAGCATTTCGAAACATGGATGAAGGGGATCTAGACTGCTGGCTTTTTGGGTTGTGCAACTGACAGTATTTTCTTGGGATTTTTTTTGGATCTAGAAACTTTACTAATGATGTTTTGTGCTTTAGTTATTTTGCCCCGCGATAAGTGTGGGGTGTGCTTGATGTTGTGCATGTAATCTTAATCCTCCGTACTCTAGCTTTTGGGACACACTTCAAGAGTTTTATTAATGATGAATGATCTGATCGTTTAAAAAAACGAATAAAAATTGAGAATCACTATCATGGTATCGTTTACCTGACTCAACAAATTCTTTTCTCATCTCGTCAATTTAGTAGTGCGTACAAAATAGTAATATCTTAACATTAAAATTTGTTACCAGCACTACAAAATAAATTAGGCATGATGGCGGAATTTCTAGCTTTTAGTAACGAAATTCTGTACGTTGTCATAGACACGGCAAACAATGTGGTAAAGGATTTTTTTATTATTGAATCAGTATAACATATAAGGTACAGCTGAGTAATTAATAAACAACGTCATAGTAAAATTTGAAACAATAAATTATAAAAGTATTTCAAAACATATGTTGTACCAACATCGAATTTTATAATCGTGGTAACAAATATAGAACAGTTCTAAAACCTAATGACCTCCAGACCAAGAATGGCCGTCGGCCGTTGCGTGAGGTTGGGTCTCAAAAAATTCTGCAAATGTTGGGGTATAACGGAAGTGGCGGATGACGACGACAGATCCTATGATGTTATAGCAGTTGTTGTAATGCAGGGGAGCTGCTGTATCACCATCGGACAACCTTTGGAAGACGTTGAGGATGATCGGTGTGCATCCCAAGGTGATCCAATGACTCCTCTACCTTAACACTGATTGTAACAACAAAGAATCCGCTCTAGGAAGACGGGACGAGGACTGGCGTCTTGTATAAACCTCCCATCGAGAGTGGAAATATATATCTCGATCGGACCACTGGGTTCATCAGAGGCCCCTTCCCAACCCCAATTCCTTCGCCCATCTCACCCGTCAGGCGAAAGGAGCAAGAGTGCAAGACCACCCAATTAATCGTAAACCTTTCTTTTTCTCGTCTTGCCCGAAGGATGCACCCATTGTTCCAATTCCGGAATCGCCAACAGAAAGATGGGAATCCGGCCGTTGGCTTGAAGGGGGAGAACAGATGGAGGTGACAGTGTTTCGAGAAATTTAGATGCTTCCAAAGTGGGGAAAAGCCACAGACAGGGGTGGGTGCAACCTGATCATGTCAGTGAAAACAGTGGTTGGGTAGGAGAGGAAGGAGGGAATATATCCCATGTAATGCAGGCAAAGTTTAGTTTTCCTTCTTGGTTATCGTATCTGCTTACGTCTCTCCTTTGGGAGGTTGGTTGGTGCAGTCCTCACGTACGTGATCGCCTGCGTGAAGTCACATGTGCACGCACATACACGTACGAAATTATACACATGCCATGGGCATCTCTTCTTCTGTTGCCCCATGGCCTCGAACCTCTGGAAGGATACCTACTCTGCCAGTGGCTTGCCTTCCCCGCTTAATCTTCCGCTGGCTGATACTCTTGCATGGATCTCCTCCAATTCTGACCTGGTTCAACGCAACTTCGTATCCACTCTGTAGGCCATGGTTGTTTGGGCACTTTGGAACAAAAGGAACTGTCGATGGACCTCGAGAAGCTCTTCTTTACCGGACGTCATCCTTCATGATATTGTGCGAAATGCAAAGATACTATGGGGGGATACTCATATATCACTGCTGACCTGAGATTTTGTTTTACTCAGTACACCCTTTCTCTTCTCATACTATTGTTTTTGTTCTCTTGTAATTTTTGGTTGGTCAGGAACGTTTGGGGCTTCTAAAGCCTCTGTACAACTTTTTGGTTTTGGAATATACACATTACTTACTTACCAAAAAAAAATGAAAAGAGATCGGAGTTCGACTATGATATCCCCCTTAAGTGCAAAACATATGAAGTCCTATATCTCCCATCAGAAGAGAAGTAATTCGATCGAGAGAGGTTGTAACAATACTTCTCATGCAGTGTTAGAATGGGTTATAAGTGGTGTGGATTGCTAGGTGACAAGTTCAGCTTAAGTATTTTTTTGGTTGCCAATGAGTCTAATTGGGTCTAAATCCAATAAGTTATGAGGTTAAGTTTTCCTCGATAAAGGCTCAAGTTAATTCACATAAAATCTTTAAATAACCAAATGTTTCCTTCTTTCATTTTGTTCATTTATTACGCAAAATGAAATTCCACGATCACTTTATAACGGCATTCCACATTATATCTTAACCCTAATAGTCATAATCGCTTCGTTTAAGAGTAACTCCATACATTAAAAAATGTATTCTTACACCATGACACCTATATATTTAGCCAATTACACCACAAGTCTTAAGTTCTTCCTATTTACCCCACAAACTTGCTAACACTTCATCATGACCCCTTGTGATTTATTCCCATCTATTTTCACCCTCCCCTCCCAGCCCCGAGCTAGTCCTACCGTCTCCCACAAGCCGTCTCTCCAATATTGCTACCCGTCCTCCACTGTTGCTATCTCCTCTTTCTCCTTGCTTAGAGCCACACTAGCCTCCTCCCTCCTAGTCATCAACCTCAGGCTACCTCCTCCTCTATCCCTCTTCATCCTCTTTGGTATAGTACTTTTTTGGGGGAGAAATGAAGATAAGTTACTTCTATCGCCACTTAGTGCAGGAAACATCCATTCCCTCTCACATTCTATTAAAATTTCGTCAGAAACAGAGACTCCTAAGCTCTCCATCCAGACGTCATTTTTTTAACAGTCGCAGGATTTTTTTAAATCGACCATCTTTGGATGGAGGCCGTAGGAGTCTCTGTTTCTAACGAAATTTTAATAGAATGTGAGAGGGATATAATGATGAATATACAAATTTTTATTTTCTAAAAAAATAAAAAAATGAGGGAAAAATAGGGGTGGGAGTAGCCAAGTTGGCTACTCCCTGGGGGCAGACCCATTTACCTCATATATATATATATATATATATATATATATATATATATATATAGGGTCATATGTGGCTTCCCCCTAGGGGCAGCCAACATGGCCCCCGCCTTATTTGGGCGATTTTTTTTATTTTTTTTTGAAAAATAACACCATTTACATTCATCCATATATCCCTCCTATATACCATTCGAATTTCGTCAGAAACAGAGAATCCTACGGCCTCCATCCGGACAGTAATTTTTTAACGGTAACAGGATTTTTTAAAATCGATACCATCGAGATGGAGGCCGTAGGAGTCTCTGTTTCTGACGAAATTCGAATGGCATGTAGGAGGGATATATGGATGAATATACATGATTTTATTTTTCAAAAAAAATAATAAAAATGACGAAAAATGGGGCGGGGGCAGCCCCATTTTTTCCATATATATATATAGGAAATATTTCAAATGAGGTGCACCTTTCGTGGATGCATGGAAAGCCACGTCAATTTAAGCATTTATTCTATTTATTTTACACATTCTAACTCCGTAAATTTAATATTAAATATTAATATAATATCTATATCATGAAAAATTTATGAAAATATTACTATATTTGACATTAAAAGTTTGTTACAATATGGATGATATATTTTACATAACTGTATAATCGTCAGTATTTTACAATATGTAGTTTAAATTTATAAAATTGTTACGTAATTTACAAATCTGGTAGTGGCTTTCTGAATTTCGGGAAAGACCCACCTCATTAGAAGCCCCCTATATATATATATATATATATATATATATATATATATATATATATATATATATATATGGGTCATATGTGGCTGCCCCCTAGGGGCAGCCAATATGGCTGCCCCCGCCTTATTTGGGCAAAATTTTTTATTTTTTTTGAAAAATAACACCATTTACATTCATCCCTATATCCCTCCTATATACCATTCGAATTTCGTCAGAAACAGAGACTCCTACAGCCTCCATCCGGACAGTAATTTTTTAACGGTAACAGGATTTTTTTAAATCGATACCATCGAGATGGAGGCCGTAGGAGTCTCTGTTTCTGACGAAATTCGAATGGCATGTAGGAGGGATATATGGATGAATATACATGGTTTTATTTTTCAAAAAAAATAAAAAAAAAACGCCGAAAAATGGGGCGGGAGCAGCCATGTTGGCTGCCCCCAGGGGGCAGCCCCATTTTTTCCTATATATATATATATATATAGGAAATATTTCCAATGAGGTGCATCTTTCCTGGATGCATGGAAAGCCACATCAATTTAAGCATTTATTCTATTTATTTTACACATTCTAACTCCATAAATTTAATACTAAATATTAACATAATATGTATATCATGAAAGATTTATGAAAATATTAATATATTTGACATTTAATGTTTGTTACAATATGGATGATATATTTTACATAACTGTATTATCATCATTATTTTACAATATGTAGTTCAAATTTACAATATTGTCACGTATTTTACAAATTTGGTAGTGGCTTTCTGAATTTCAGGAAAGACCCACCTCATTAGAAGGGCTCCCTATATATATATATATATATATATATATATATATATATATATATATATATATCTATATATATATATATATATCCATCTCCTACAAACATGTTCACCACTACTAAACTTGTCCATAAGAGTAGTGAGAGCATCATGACTATTGCCCCCACATGAACAAAAGCAACAAATCCGTACAAAATCCGAACAATAACAACTTCATCATCCTCATTTTGTTGTTCGCCGTAAAAATGAATGCCACAATGGACGAACTTAGCATCTGCCGTGCTAACATCCTCATTGATCAATTGTTTGCAACCATCACATAAAAATATGCTTCATTTTGATGCCGCTAATAAGTACGATGTCATACACTAAATTTGATATATCTCCAAGTCGAACTTACATCTATGCTTCTATGGTGGCTTCACCTGAATGCAACTCTACCACCATAGCAATCTTGTCACCAAGGGTAGCATTTGTCCTCCAATCCTTGAGGAGATGGTAGGGATGGGTAGTGTTGTATGGTGGAGGAGTTGAGCGAAAGAGGAGGGTGGGAATGGAGGAGGATATGCCTCGGAACGGAGGTGCTTTGTTACTTTATTCTCATATAGAGTTTAATAAATTATTTGCTTTAGAAATCAGCAGGAGCTACATGTGGAGTGGACGTTGATGCTTGACCTAGGGGAGAGGAAGAAGAAGGAAAAAAAAGAGGGAGGGAAAAATAAACTGTTAGATTTTCCATATAATTTGATTAACTCACGATCTACTGAAGAATTCAAGAATTTGCATGGGTCATGGTGTAACAAAGGGTAAGTTTGTGGGGTTCTTGTGGTAAATCCGAAGAAGTCAAGGTTATGACGTAACTGACAAAGACTATAAACGTCTTAGTGCAAGAATCCCCTTTCTTCCTAATTAAATATTCTTTGACTAAACTATTAATGTCAACATCACAGACATTAACCTATAAATACTTCCATCAATAAATCACAGGGGAAAAAAATAAATCTAAGTCTTATTTAACCATCCTACTCACACAATACCATCCAAACACAAAACTTCACACCAAGAATCTATGCACGTAAAACCCACTGCCAACTCCATTCAAACATGACGTTAATCACTATAAACCGTTGCTAGATAATATACAAATAACAAATCTCCAATATATAATAAATATATTAGCATAAAACATAATAATATCCACAACCAAACTTCAAAGGATACTTACACCCATAACTCTGAGTACTTTTGCAATTACCCCATAAACTCTCCATAATCACGAATTACATGAGAAACCCTAAATAAGTGCGACGTCCTACACCCATAACCCTTCATTATTTTAATCCATTAACTCATCCAATTCTTTGAGTTAATCTAACATATCCTCGATCTAACGGTTAAAATTAAATCAAAAAGAAAAGAAAAAGAAAAGGAAAAAAACATCCCTTCTCTCATCCCCCCTCCTCGAGGCTAGTTGTTGTTGCCCCCTCCTCCATGCCAGTCGCCATTGCCCCCGTCCTCCACCTCCCCCTCCGCCAGGCCAATCGTTGTTGCATGAACAGTCGCACCAGCACCCCTTCCCCTCCCTCTGCCTTCCCTTCCCCTCACACTAGCTACATCACCATCGATCCTTCCCCTCCGTCGCGCAAGCAGCAGGAGATGCTTCTCCTCCCATTCCTCTCCCCTTGTGCGACCAGCCGCACCAGCCCTTCCCCTCGTCGCGTGATCAGGGAGGATTTCTAAAGTAATTAGGAAACTACTCAGAATTATAGATTTAAATATTCCAACTTCAAATATACTCCACATCTCTCACGCCAATTCAAGAAAAGTCCATACACCCTACTGCGTACTCAGCCATCAGGTTCTCGACATTCTAAACTTGAAGGACAAGGCATTCCTCGAATAATGTACGGAATCGTAAGACACAACAAGTGATGTTACTATAAATAAATAAATAAAAATACCTTTGAGATTCAAATGCATCACGTCGACCACATCTCAAGCACTCGCCCATCACGAAACCCCAAAAGGTTGCCCCCTTCTCATGACAAATAGATGGAAGCTCAAATGGTGCCATGCAATCACGTGCACTCCACCATCCTCAATGCCTTGTAAAAGAAAGGTTCCAATATCCTTCAAATGCTATATAACTTTGGGAGATAATTTTAGCGTTGAATTTAGCAAAGATGGATTTTAGGATTTCGGCTATCCAATGAGTTATTCAGACAGATAATCCATTTGGATTACTTCAGCCTATATGTTGATATCTCTCGCTACAATGAAATCACGACATGACAACGGATAGTTTAATATTTCCGCTATATGTCTCATTGTTAATTTGTATAACAACAAATATTATTTCTCCGTGCGAAACAAAAATGTAATGGGTTTTATAGTCATTGTTGTATTGTTAAGAATGGCTTATCCAACAATACTTTTCCATTTACTTTTTCTTCTAATTGTTGCAAAAAATAAGAGTAATTATTATATATTACAATGAAAATGTCAAGTAATAATCACTTTTATGAGATCTTTTAGTAGCAACCGTTACATTCATTACGAATTAATTGAATAAAATATAAATTTACAATCAAGCCATTATAAATTTTACTTATGAAGACATGAGAACACATATTTGAATTATTCATTGTAGTATGTTATAATGCCATATGTTTTTATTAACATCTAATAGAGAAAGCTATCAAGGTAGGTAGTATATAATTAACGGTTCGATTCTCATAGTCAGCGTACTTCCACATCATCTACCGCAGACAACCACTACAACAAAATAGATCTACGAAAATAAATGTCTATGGATAGAGTAAATCCATCTCTCTAATTGTTTATTGGATATTTTGTATGTGGGTTTTGCACCTTAAACAAAATAAAATAAGTAGTGTTTGTGAAGCTCAACAACTTGGTGTTGCACATGCCCATTAGCCATTTCAATGCCATTCCTTCTTCCCTCGGATAAGAACACAAGACAAGCCAAGAGAATGTATACGAACAAGCATCTATTTGCATCAATTAATAGTAAAGAAAAATTGGAAACAAAAATGGCGGTTTAGATACATGTGGTACATAAGCCATCACCTTCCGAATAATATAGCAAAACTTCCAGTAGAAGGATATGTCCCATATTAATGTGTATTAATCTACATACGCACAATCCTTTAAATAGAGTTGGTATGAACATTCAAAGCTCTTCTCAGATGGCGATTGTGACCTTAAGCTTTTGATATGCAAATACATGGTGTGCATTTTGTTCCGAGTTTTTTTAAGCTTTATAAATAAAATTAAATGTGTTGTGTCCTTTCACAATAATGGATGGCACTAACTCTCGTGTGGATACCCTCACGCAAAGTCTTGGACCCAAGAGTTGAAGAAAAACACTGTATATATGTAGGGAGAAACAGGAGAGAGAAGATGGAGAGAGAAGAAAGCAAAACAAGGGCATGTGTGGGGAATATTTTTTATTTTGGATATTTCACAGCACTTTCTATGATTCTGCCTGTGGAATCAGATTGGCTTTTCCGTTGGTTTCGATCTCTTGATTAAACAGTATATATATTCCTTTTTTGGAATGATCCCACGGCAAGGTCTCCCACCTCTTCACGGAAGCCATATATCTCATTATTACATTTTAAAAAAATAGCAATGTCAATGCCATGGGATGTATAGACAGTTCATGTCACCCCACGAGGGATTTTGTTGTATCCAACTTGGACTTTACTCACCTTGAGATTGATGCAAATTGGAAGGTATGCGGTTTTATTAATTAATTTATTAGTGATTATATATATAATCATCGGACATTACCAGAGCTCCGAAGTTAATTGTGTTTCCTTTACCACCATGTTGCTATTCAAAAAATCCCTATAGATTTTTTGTAAAATTTTAAAATAACATAAATGATTATTTATTTATATGAAACTTAAAATGATAAAATTTATAAAAATCGTACCTCTCATCCAAAGTAACCTCCAACAAAGGGTAGGACCCCGAAGTCTACCCACCTCTAGTGGATAAAGGCACGTGGGTGCTCGGACATCCAGAAGAATGTGAATCAGAAGCCATCTAGGTCCCTCAGGTATCGAGATCAGACATGCTGCAGGAGCAGCTGAGGAAGATGACTCTCTATATACGCCTTTATAATAGAAATGAGGAGGATAACCAGGAGACTCATAATGGGATATGACCCATCGAGCCTCGCCAAGAAGTGACTCTAAAGCAACAGATTGGATCGACTACCAATTGAAAGAAGGTGAGTTTGAGGAGGATGGACGAGTGGATCGTTGAGATCCATGAGAGCCGCCACATCCAAAATCTGTCGTGATTGTAATGATAATGTGATAGTTAATTATAAAGTTATTAATGAATATTTTTATTGATTAGAGTAGAATATTTTTATAAAATTTGCAGTTAATCATCATCATTTGATTTAGATGAACTATACAATATTTCATTGATTTATGAATTATTTAAATCATCATTTGTACTGTCTCATTATCCGCCAATCGAATCTATTCAATGATTGCAACTACTTCTGCTACATTGATTCACTCATGAGCAAGTGTAAAGGATTCATCTATAACATCTTCAAGATGAGTGTCCATTAAAATATAACCTCGAGAATTTATCTTCACGACACTGAAAGTTTCAACGCTCTTTCTCTTCTTTGACACTTGTAGGAGATAACAAACTTTGTCTACTTGAAAAGCTAGAGTGAAGGGTTCAAATCTTCATATAAAACTTCTTTGTATCGCATCGACAATGTTATTCCTGTTATCGATCACTACGCCTCCATTGGGTTCCTATCAGTCACACAAAAAGAACTACTTTATTTAAGCTACGAATATTGTATTTTACTTTCAATATCTCCTTTAATATTCCATAGTAATCCAATTGATCTTTCTTGTAACAAGATCCACGAACACTCCGTGATTCTGAGTTGTTAAATGTCTACTAGAATTAAAGGTATGAAACTGATAACCATTTCTCCAATAATTTTTGTATGATTGGACCTTATAAATCATATATTTTGTAAAATATATTTAATATCTGTGTATTATAATTACTACCATCCAATTGTTTTGTTTGGTTCTTAAACCATTCTGAAAATTGATTCGTATAGATGTTCACAACTTCATCATCTGTATTCATAAGATTTTCTTCGATAATTTTCCTTCCAAATTCTCTAAAATGAATACAAGAACCATTAAAGATAAGGGGAAATGAATTAAGCATGATTAAAAAAGTAATATAGAGATGGTCTGAATATATGATGTTATTTCCTCGCAATTGTCTAGTACGTATAGCTCTGTAACATCTTTCTCTTATTCGATAATAGAAGTTTTGTAGCCTTTCCTATGAGTTGAGTTGACTGACGAAAGACATTAATATGAGGTTCTTCCTCAAAGTAAATTGTCTCATTCCTCCTTAGTCTGTTGTGGATAGTCTCCACATCTTCTAGAAGATACCTAGTGATAACCATGATTTCGCAAAGGTCTTGTCAATCCACAAGGCGGACGGACAATCGTCGAAGTAACCCCAAACAAAAACCTAAGTTGATTAGAAATTAAACCACAATAAAAATAAAGGCTACGAATAACACAAGTGAGGTTAAAATTTATTATCTCTACCATAAAATGCATAGTAATTAAGCATGTAGAGGTCGACCTACAAAGAGAAAAATAAGTAGCCTATGGTTATTTATGTACAACCAAATCATTCATCATGTATATACTTGATGAATCTCGGATTCATCACTCTAAATCTCATTTATTAAGCTCAAAATCCCTTAAAATCTACAGCATTCCTGCATCTATTCTGCATAATTAGCATTCATGCATGTTTTCATAAGAATTGCATTTTAGCACTAATTTCTGTACAAAATAAGAAGCCAAAAATCCAAGCCAAAATTGACCTGTAAATAGCCCGACTTCCTCGATTTTTAAACTCATTCATACTAACTCCAAATAACCCAAAACTACTTCCACTGTGTACATATCACTAACAAGAATAAATGAAAAATACAAAAATAACTAACCCAAATAAGTGGACAAAAACCCAAACCCTAGTTTCAGGATTTCCGGACTAAAAATCTCATATCTTTCTCATCAAGTGTCCGTTTTAATCCTACTCACTTTTGAACTAGTATAGATTCAATTACCTTCAAAACAAGATCAAGTTCAAATGAATCGGAGCTCATATGTGAAAGTTGGTTTTGGGCCTCTTTTGTACATTTTGTATTTTAGCGGTTTTTGACCTGATATTTTATGTACATATTTTATCAAAATACAAAAAAATTAGATTAATATGTAATTATTTATATTTGATTTTAGCATATTTTTTCTGGATTTTTATCTCGTTTAAAAATGACATAAAAATTATAAAACCCAAAAATCATGGTATTCTATATACATGGGATACCCAAAAATATCACTTTGTGCAAATGATCAATTTTTGTTTTGATGTCTTCATGAAAGTTGTAGATATCATCGATACGAGCAATTTTTGTGAACAAATTTTTTCGATTCGAGGCCGTTGACTATTTATTTTGTATTTTACAATGTATTTATCTGTTGATTTTTCTGGTTCTGACACGTGGCCGCCCCTGGGGCCGCCACGTGTCAGCCATTTTTGACACTATTATATATTCGTTTTTTATTAAAAAATTAAAAGTTGTGCAAATGCGTCGCACGTGCCTCGCAGGCACGTGCTCCGCCCCTTCTTACATCCAGCCGCCAAGCGTCAAGATCCGGGTCGTCCGATCTCGACCGATCGGACAGTCCATGGCCATCGTCTTCATCCGGCCTTCCTTCCCGATTGAGCGCCGCACGCTGCCCCGATTTCTCCGCCACGGATTTCGGCCGAAGCAAATCAACCTCCGTCACTCGCAAATCCCTCGCCAAATCGATCAAATCCCCTCGCCGATCTTCCGATCACGAATCCCGATTACCTCAAACTCGCGCTGCCCGCGAAAATCGCCCCCGCCCCCATCCTTCCATCTTCGGCCGAGCACCATTCTCCTATATAAAGAATACCCCCGCACTCGCCATCGCCATCCGCCGTTCCTCGCCTCCGGTCGTGACAGCCAAGCACATGGCGTGATCTGAGGGCACTCTGCTTCTCGTCGCAGCCCGCTTCCCCGCAGCTGCCTTGCTCCGGCTTTCCCCTGCCGTCGAGCCCCTATCTTCTCCAGGTATCCTCCTTCTCCCTCTCTCACTCTATCTCCCTCGAACGTCAATCTCTTATTCACCTCAATAACCCCCTTTGCATCTACCTCCCCTTCGACTCGCTTCGCGCTTCTCCGACGAGCCATCGACCGCCGACTTCCACCGTCATCAGCAACGATTCCATCACCACCGACCTGCTCCGCCTTCGACCACGCCCGCACCTGGGATCCCTCCGCATCCTCCTCCACCTCACCGCCCTCTTGGCCGTGTGTCGGCCAGAGGAAGGCTGACACTACTCCGGCCTCCACCTTCACGTTCTCGAGCTTCACACTTCTCCGACAATGCTATGGTCGACATCGACTCGTTTCACCGCCTTCGACCACCATACGCCTGCATACAAGTTCAACTCCGACGAGCCAATACCGCCTTCATCGACCACCACCCAACATCTTCATCGATAACACGACTTCGCCATCGTTCTCCGGCTCCGCCTGCCTCCTCCGCCTTGGTTGGTCTCCTCCGCCTCAGCAATGCCGCGCCGATCCTCCTCGCCTCCGCCTTGGGCCGGCACGCAACAAGAGGCCCCTTCCCCGCGTGCTCCTCACATGACGAAGGGGGGAGGGACGTCATCTTACTACAGCCCATGGGTCACATGCACAACATGTGACCCACTGGGTCATTTGCACGAAGCCCCCGAGCCTTCTCTTATTCGCACGCCAGTCCACCGACCAGAGGGCACGTGTACGCATATGCCTCTCTGGAATAATTGCAGAATCACCTCCCACCTTATCGGTATTTACATTTCAGTCCTCTGTAGTTTTATTTTATTTATTGTATTATTTATTGCATTTATACCCTGATGTTTCCCAGTCATTTTGGACCTCTACATGACTTTATTTAATTATCAAAAAATAGCTTGATGTTCTTCCATTAATTCTCTACTGTTTGACATATTGTGGACTTTTTTGTGAGTAGTGATTAATTAATAATTAATTATTTTGTGGAAAATTGCAAACTTTGCCCATTCTATGCTCTTAAATTTTCTCTTGATTAACTGTTGCTCTAAAGATCCCCAAAAAATCATATATTGTAGAATTAATTGTGCTTGACATCTTACCCAAAAAGAATCGCATTTGCATGCATAATTTGTCCTGTAAAAATCATTTTGCATATTTTAGTTTTTGATTTTTAATAGGTACTGAAACTAGTATTTTTGAGCTTTAGGATTTTTTTGAGGTCTGTTACCTAGTAATAGATCTTAGATAAATTTATTACTTAAAAATAATTAGGTTTAATATTTATTATAATTAAATATTGAAATTCATTTTGTTTGCATTTAAAAAATTCTTAAAAAAATCACATTACATCCAAATATTCCAAAAAACTTACAGTGCATTCCTTTTGTCATAATTATCATCTGAGCAAAGTTTCGTATTTTTCGGACATCGTTGGATCAATATTTACATGTTAGTCCCTAAAATAGGTCGAATTTGCATTTTGCACCCATTATTGCATTGAAAATAACAAAAAGAGGCTGCCTCGGAAACTGTGCAAGAACTTTGATAGACATAATTCTAGGTTGTTCCTTTGTCTCCTTGTGATCGACCTTGTGACTTGCCCAAGTAAAATAAACATAAAATCACATTGCTTGAAATTAACGAATATTTTGTGTGGTTATTTTCTTGACCGATTTCGATTGCCGCCTACAACGCACGAACGATAAAACCATAATTTTTCATGACGATAAATACATCTTTTAACAAGTGCATTTTCGGATTCGTCAATACATAGGTATTTTTTGTATTTTTAATTTATACTTATATATATGTTTATATTTTTGTATTTTCTTTTTATATTTACCAATTTTTATATTTCTTTTTCATTTAAATATAGAATATATATATGTATATATATGTATAGGTATAAAGTATATATAAATGCTATAGATATATAAATATTTAAAAATAGTCAAAATACCGTAAATACAATATTTTATGCTTTTTAAAATTTTAAATTTTTTATTAATTTTATGGAATTTTAGCTAATTTTTATGTATTTTTATAGTAAAAAATATCCCAAATAAGGGATTAATTAATAATCCTAAATTGATTTTAATTTCAAAAATAATAAATAAATTTCAAAATTATCTAAATCAATTATATATATTTATAAAAATAAAATTATTAAATAAAAAAACTTATTTTTGGATTTTTAAATCTTTATATTTTTATGAAGAATTTTGGTGTTTTTCGATTTTTAGGCTTTTTATTTTCCATTTTTAGTGATTTTTGATATGTTAATAGAATAGTTCAGAATATAATACATATATTTTTTGTAATTTTTAGAGGCATTTTCATATTTTTGTAATTTATAAGCTAAACAATATAAAAACAAGCTCCTTTTCATTTTTAATAAATTAATTAAATACAAATAATGTTAAATAAAAATAATTGTGTGAAATTATAAGGCATGGAGCATTTAATACTATTTTTATGGATTTTTAGGAGAACATTAGCTGTATTAAATAAATAGAGGAAAAAGCATAAAAATATATATCCTAACAAGGGCTCAATCGTAAATGAAATAAAGGACAAGGGTATGGATGTAATTTAACCACAAATATACAACTTTCATTTCACTTTATTGGACTAATAAACAATTACAAAAATGCTAGGACTAAATATGAAAAATGACCATCATGTGGGACTACATGTGGCTCTGCCTAGGAAAGACCAAAATGTAAATACAATAAAGTTCAAGGGCCTTCCAAAAATTTTTACAAAATATACAATGTGCATATAATTTTATTGAACTAAACGCTAAACCAGAAAGTTGTAGGGACATCCCTAAAATTACGCCACCTCATGTGGGATGGCACATGAGGTGATGTAGAATGGATCCCAATGTAATTTAAGGGAATACCTGGGTCTTTATGCAAAATTTCCATCTTATTTTACATGCTGCAGTTTATTTACAAGGCTAAATAATAAATGCAATCTGTACACGGCTAAGTGTGAAAATTACCCCAAAGAAGCATGGGTCAACGACTGGATCTTGGTCACTTGACACGCGTCGCTCCTATTGCATGATGACGCTTCGCCTTCGACGATGGAGATTAGATCTTGGATGCGTAATCGACATCTGAGGTGCATCACAATCCAATGGCAATTGCTATCTTGGACGAAGTGAGGATGATCTAACGATAGATAGGGGAACTCGAAGAACAGGGAAGAACTTCCCCATCCCCAAGCTTCAATCCGGTGGTGTGCAAGCATCCGACCTTCCCACGAGCTGCTACCGGTCGGAGCGAAGGATGGTGCGGGCGGAGTTTGTCCGACGAGCGGCGGAGGGGGAGAAGCTGATCTCCGAATCAGGTATCGATCTGGATGAGCGAAGATGTGCGGGGCGATCAAAAGGGGACAAGGATCGAGATGGAGGTGGATGGAACGTCAAAGAGCGGATGTTGGCGCACAAAGGAGCTCGTCGGAGCTCAACTCCAGCGAACTGCATGATTCACATATTAACTGAATCTTGCTAACTAGAGCCTAATCTAAGAACGGGAAAGTAAAACTACTACTAAACACGAGTAAAAGGAATAATGAATAAACAACTCTTATACCCGAGATTAGCCAGGGAGCAGGGTCGCCGGAGTTGGTGACCGTGGGTGCACCCCATGCTCCTCGAGCTCGGCCCGACCTCGAAGAAGCGCCTCCTATCACAAGGAACTCAACTAGACACAAAACCAGGGCTGCTAGACTTGAAATGGTGACCAAATTTGAGGAGGAGACGGAGGGCTTTTATTTATAGAACATAGAGACACCCTTATTTGACCAACTACTATAAAGGATTTGGGTGTATACACAAGGGATTAAAGGGCTCTACTTGTATGTACAATGATCAATGATCATTTCGTGTTAAGGAGTCGAAGACGATCTAGCAATGAGATGCCTAGGAAAAAGGTGCGAAATCGCGAGATTGGACAACACGTCATGTCTAGAAGCGGGGGAGACAGTTGACTCAGAGTCAATGACGGTTGGATGCTGATTGGTCCACGTTGGCGCGCAAAATGACAAAACTGCCAATTTATTCTTTATTTTAAAATGTTAAATGATTTTATTAACTTTTGTATATCAAATAAAAATTGTTTATTATTTAATATAGTATTTTATTATGATATTTATTTTTTTGACTTTATTTATTAGTAGTAAATTTTTAATGATATATTTATAGGTATTCATCTACGTTTTGTATATTTTTATTTTTATTTTATATATTTTTATTTTTATTATTTTACTCTTTATTTTAGAAAGTTATAACATATTTTTAAGTGTATTTTTATTTTATTTTCATGATATAATTTGTAGGCTTAAATAAATAGGGGTATATATATGTAGGCATACTTGTAGGTATTTTATCTATGTATTACGTACCTTATTTTAATTTAATGTATTTTATTAGATTTTATTTTGGTTTTAATATGTACATGTGTTATAAATGATATCTACAAAATTACAAAAATATGACTAAATTGAATATTTTAATCGGTTATAATGCACAATGAGGGCCAAAAACCTAACTTTCACATGATAACTCCAAAAAAATGAAACCACCACCATTAAATAGCTTGTAAAAAGTTATATACGATAGAGTGATTTTGTATGTTATGGGTTTTTATTTGAAAGATATATGTATGTGAAGTTGGGTTTTTGGCTTTTTCTTCTTTGTATAAAACGAACATTGTGTATTCTTTTTGTCCAAACTTAATTTTATATTTTTATTTATATTATTATCTACAACTTTATGTACAAAGTTTCTTCATCTGATGAATAAATAATAAAGAATAAAATAGGTATCAAAAAAAGATAAATAATGAATAAAAGAATTATATTTTTGGCCCTTATCTCCCCCTACGTTACTCCTTGTCGACCAAATCAATTCTTGACTTGGTCTCGGGGTTCAGGATCATAAAATATCATCATTATTTTTTTCTTTTCTTCTCTTTATTCTATAATTTTGGTATTTAAAAATCATATTATTTACACAATACATGTAAGAAATAATGCATACTATTTTATACAAATTGATGCTATTTACATGCATTTGCTAGGGTTTTTAAGAATAAAATAATAGAATAAAGGTGATGAAATGGAGATTCATCACCCCCTTATAGTTGTTTTGCTAGTCCATAGTGAACACTTATGTAATAAGTACAAAAAGAATAAAGAAGAAAAGAAAAAGAAAGAATAGATAGAATTGCTTTCAGTTTTTTAATTTTTCTTTACAAAATCAAAGTTTGGAGCTCAAATTAGACCTTGATCTGAGAGTGTGTGGGGAACCTGGCTGGGAACCAAATTTAAAACACAATAGCCTTCGAGAGTCACAGAACTAGGTTCAAAGCACCTCAATATCCAGGTCATAGCTAGCCTAAATCATACGCAAACCCTTACGACTATGAAGCTGAGTTATACAGTGTAAGTGATAGTGGCTCTCCCCAACTAGAATGACAAAAAGGATGACTTCTCCAGAACGACAACCTAATGATTCCCCAATCCATCACTCTGTCCTCGAGGAGCAGGGTATTCCCTTCTAAGTTCAAGTGGCATCCAACTCAAGAGGAGGAGGTGAAGAAAAGAATGGACGGTGTCCGATGTAGCTACCTATACTGGGAAACATGACCGGTGTAGTCAAGTCATCTAGCTGCAAGCTCGCATGGTATAACTTTAATGCTTAAGCTTGCTTATTTGACTATACAACATACACACATACTCCGGCAAGCATTTTATTTTATTTCCAGGCATGTCCACTTTTTTGGAGTTTTTTTGAAATACTATTTACAACAACATTTACATAAGGACTTTTTCCTATTGAGCCAGAAGACTATCCCTCTTTTGAAGCATTATTGCAATCCACACTCTCTTGTCATTCAACTTCATGGTAATTGGACCAGGTTGGGGAGCACTTCCCTCCCTAGACGAGGATGAATGTTTCTACTTGTGTGCGTCTCAGATCGACAAATCCACCCCCTCACTACTCCAACTGAGTCGAGCCAAGTGAAAGGTGCAGATGTCCAAGTTAGGTCACGACCGACAAGAGTCATGCGTGCATCTCGAAAAGTTCTAGTTAGTCAGTTGAGGTGACTTGAACCCAACCCTGCGCATCAAAGAATTAAGTCCCAATAGACCTGAAGTACCTTAAATCTAGTTCCCATAAGGTTCCAGTACGGTTAGGTGCAGTAAGGTCCAACCAAGCCCCAATCTTCAACTTTATTTGGACTTTTTCAATCATCAAGTTCAATCCGAAAGAATATGAATGCTTATTCAAATGCTATGTACGATGCAGGAAGAATGATGCAATTTTTCAAAAAAAATGAAAAAAAAATAATTTTTACATAAAAATAAAAAGTACGCACACTATTTACGCGGGCGTGCTTCATTTTACAAAGAGTTAAGAATTCAAGAATTCGAAAATTTACAAGTTTGAAAAGTTATTACTATAGGTATGTGATGAATCCACATTTCATCATCTTTATTCTATCATTTTGGCACCAAAAACCCTAGCAAATGCTTGTAAATAGCATTAAAACCATCATATTAGCATTCACGCATGTGCATCCCATTAGTGTCTAAAATACTGTAATTAAAGCCAAAATTATAGAATAAATAAAAAAAAGAAAAAGAATAAAATATTGTAAATATTTTATGACCCAAAACCCCGAGACCTAGGCATCTTGATGAATAGGTCGACAAGGAATAAAGTAGGGGGAGATAAGGGCCAAAATACAATAAAAATACCTATTTATTTTATTCATTCTTTATTCATTTTGGGACCTATTTTTGGTTTCACCTTTTGTGCATCAAATAAAGAAACTTTGTACATAAAAGTTGTAGATATTTTTATATATAAAAATACAAAATTGATTTCACAAAAAAATAATGTACAGATAAAAAGTTATGGTCTGAATAAAAATCCAGAATCCCAAATTCCCAGACCTGTATCTCACAAAAGAAAACCCCAAATGCATCAAACTCATCTTTAATTGTATATAGAATAAAATAATCTATTTAATGGAGGTGGTTTCGTATTTTTCGGAGTTACGGTTTGAAAGTTGAGTTTTGGACCCTTGTAGTATACTTGTACAGATTAAAACATTTGTTTTATTATTTATTCATTATTCTTATAATTTTATATTTTTATAATTTTGTAAATATTACTTATAATATATTTGTGCATTAAAATCAGAATAAAAACTCAAAGAAAATATAAAACAAAATACTTGTATATACTATACATAGGTATAATACCTGTATACAGACCTGCATAATTCACACTTTTATTTTATTAAGTGTATAAAACTCTTCAGAAAAATAAAATAAAAATATTTTTAAATATATAAAAATATTCTATAAATTTATAAAATAATAAACAAAAATAAATAAATTAAGTACATAAAATAAAATAAAATACTTAAATATATAGATATAGATACCTATAAGGGGTATAAACGGTAACTTGTAATTATACACCCCATAAAAACAAATAAAAATCACTATAAAATAATTTATAAAATAATGAACATTTTTTATTCAATAACCAAAAAATAATAAATTGATTTGCTATTTTTAATTGATTTTAGCAATGTTTTTTCCCAGGGATTTTCCTGGTTGGTCCACGTGGACCAACCAGGTGGAAGTTGACCCGCTGGTCAACTCCCTGGTCTGCTCATGCAGCCCGTCAGACTGCATTTGTTGGCCATATTCTCCCAATTTTCAAGGCCACATCTTTCACTATTTGGCCCTATGTCCTTCTTGACTTTTGTTTCCCATATATCCACCATACACGCCCAGCCATCATCTTAAGGATTGGATCACGGGTGTAGCCTATTTTCTTCGTTCTTTGGGCCATGTTGACCAGCTCTCTGACATGCCCCCTGCACTGTGTCAGATATTGGTTTTTTGGCGTTTTCTCCGAATTGTGGAGAGCGCGTCTTTCACTATTTGACCTTACTTCCTTCACGACTTTTGTAGCCCTACCATAGGGCATACTCGCCCTTGTGTTTTTTGGGGGAAAGGGCCACTGCGTCATCCGATCTGCCTCTATCTTTGAGACACCTCGGCCAGCCTTGCAAAATGCTTCCATCCGCCTCCATAGCCCTTTGAACCCTTTTTGCCCCTTGCCAAGCTCTCCTTCCTGTAGGTCCTGGATAGAGGAGGTGACAGGTCCTCTCCGGCCTCCTTGCGGAGGCGTTTGGCGGAGTAAATCGGTGTCCCCACTCCCATCTCCGGCCGTGGTCGTTGAGGTCCACATCTCGTTGGTTGTTCGGCCAACTCGAGGTCGTTTTCTTTCCATTTTATCGCTGATTAGTTAGCTCTTAGTTTCAGATTTTAGTTTG
Source organism: Ottelia alismoides (assembly GCA_037367405.1). NCBI lineage: Eukaryota > Viridiplantae > Streptophyta > Magnoliopsida > Alismatales > Hydrocharitaceae > Ottelia > Ottelia alismoides. The sequence continues at coordinate 115,648 of JAZKJV010009706.1, forward strand.
GGTATTTAGTTTGTTGTTTAAACGATTAGTTTGCATAGTATTCACGATCGAACACCTTGCCAGAGCTCTAGAGCTCCGGCAACCATCATCTATCCCGCCACCCACCAATATCTCGCCAATAAAAGCCAGGACTCCTGCTATTTGGTACTGTTGTGTTCTCTCTTCCTTGCAGGTCCTGAAGGAGGCATCTGAGCCTCGGAATCATCACAACGAAGATCGCTGGCGGCCAGCTCTTCCCGCATTCTTCCATCATCGTCCGGAGCCGTTGATCTCGCAGCTATTCTTCCAGCGCTTCAGGGACCGTTAGATCTGCTTGAGCCCAGGCCGTCACTCATTTCAGATCTTCCAATCTGGGCTGTGCATCGCCGAAGGGGTACGGGCCGTTGGATCGCCGCCACGTGGTTAAGTGACTTCTCAACAGCCGTGCGATCCGCCCCTTGACTAGGGATTTTGCAAGTATACCTTGCCCATTTTTTGTATTTTGCTATTAGATGTTAAAGCATTCATCTGTGTTAAGCTTTTGTAGAATTTGCAAGTTGCCCTCGGGATTTCTGTCTAATTACATATATGACCTTGCAAGTAGTATAGTTTCTTGTTGTTGTCTCTATTTATTGCATACATCTATAAACTTTCAAAAATCACCAAAAATCGTCATAAGCTCCTGTTGCATTGTAGATTCACGTCATATTTTTATTTTTCATTTTATTACATTTTATTATTTATAAAAAAATCAAAAATACTCATTTTCAGCACTGTTTGCATCATAAAATCCCTAAAAATTATAAAAACTACCCCAGAAAATTCCCAAAAAAATATATTTTGTGTCTTTTAGTATCATTTAGCTCCAGACCAAAAATCATTAAAAAATACCAAAGAAAACTCCTAAAAATTATAAAACTCTAAAAAGCTTCAAAAAATATATAAAAGTCATAAAAAATCTAAAAATTGTGTTCTCTTTTTATGAATCTTCTTTATTCTGTTATAGTTAATTTAAAATTAATTTGGGAAAATTTTGTTGCTGTTTGCTATTTCTCATTCCCATTTTGATTTCGACCAGCATTGATATTCACTGTTTTCTTGTATTTTGACATTTAAAAATACCAAAAATATTCTGAAAATTTCCCAAAAATCACAAAAACAGTAGAAAAGTATAAAAATACCAAAAACATTTCATTTCCTAATTTTTGAGCTTTTTCCCTTATTTTTATAAATAGTTTATCACCTCTTTTCTTATATAGTTTGTATATTCCAATATTGAAAAAGAAAATAAAAATATAAAATTATAAAAATTAGAAAATTAAAAACCAAAATACAAAATTAAAAATTAAAAACAATAAAAATTTAAAAACCCACAAAAACCTTTGCTTGCTTAGTGTAGACATCACTCACATTCACTCACACGCATTTGTCTGATCTTCCCTGTTTGCTCCCTGTGTTCGAACTCTCTGCATACTTGCTTGCTATACATTTTGTGCATAGTTAAAAATAAATTTTAACTCCACATTTATTTCTAATTGTTGATCTGCAGTGTGGGTTAATTGTTGATTAAAATTAGGATTTTGTAGTGGTCACAACACCGACTGTTGACTCGCCTTGTGAGTCAATACGACCGCTCTCAATCATGCGTTTATCAGTATGTATATACAATTGGTAAATGATTTTATTTTGTAGGGATACATTTACATTTATTTATTTTCCAATAACTTCGAAAACTATAGTGCAACATAATTTTTGCAAATATTTACAAACATTTGAAAGCCATTTTGTGAAGATTTTTCAAATAATATATATATATATATAGATTTTTCCAAACATTCAACCATTTTCAAAATCATTTGCTAATAGGTTTTCAAATCCTTTATATTTCACACAAAGAAAAGAATTTTTACAAATCAAAATATTTTCACAAAGTTGAAAACATTTTACAAAAAAATTTCAAACAGGCCAAACCAATTCGCAAAAATATTTTTAACCTGATTTATTAATCAATATATATACAAAAAGAATTTAAGGAATAGAAATGCTTTTTGTTATGAAAATGTTTTTGGTATTTTAGTTTTGCAAATATTTTTGTGATTTTTAGGAGTAGAAGATTTTGGCAAGATCATATATTCTTTGATCCAAAGTGACTATCTTTACTGATCATACCTCCATCAGGTACCTTATGGCTAAGAAGGACGCCAAAGCAAGACTGACTATATGGATCCTTCTACTCCAGAAATTTGATACTGAGATTAAGGATAAATCTGGAGTAAAGAATGAGGTGACGAATCATCTGGCCCATTTGGAAAATCTTGAGGAATCTGAGCAGATTGATCCTATTTCAGAGACCTTCCCAGATGAGGCGATCCTTACTATCGCCTCTCTCCCTTGGTACGTCGATAGTGTGAACTATCTTGTTGTCAAGAAAGTTCCACAAGGTTGGCCTAGGCAGTGACTTGAGACCTTCCTTACGAAGTCCAAATCCTACCATTTTGAGGATCCCATCCTTTATCATGAAGGAGGGGATAGCGTTTGGGGTCGGTGCATTCCTCAGGAGGAGCACCACAACGTCCTCACATACTGCCACAAGCTTGAGGTAGGAGGACACCATTCTAGGAGGAGAACAACACAGAAAGTGCTCCAATCGGGCCTATGGTGGCCTACCCTCTTCAAGGATTTTGATGAATTCATGAAGAGATATACTGACTGTCAGAGGATGGGCACTTGTGGACAGCGTGATATGCTGCCAATGCTGCCCATTCACTTCTGTGAGGTTTTTGACGCATGGGGCATTGATTTCATGGGTCCATTCCTTAAGAGCCGAGGATTCGAGTACATTCTGTTGGTTATTGATTATGAGAGTCGCTGGGATGAGGTCATACCCACCCGAACTGCAGATGCTAAGACCATTTGTAAATTTTTGAAGAAAAATATCATTTCACAGTTTGGGATTCCTAAAGTATTGATATCTGACGGGGGGTCTCACTTTATCAACGACAATGTAAAGTCCCTTACTAACGAGTTCAACATAGACCATCGAGTTGTCACTCCATATCATCCTCAGACCAATGGTCTTGCTGAAGTATCGAATAGGGAATTCGAGATGATATTGCAGGAGGTAGTCCGCCCAGACCGAAAGGACCGGTCACAGCTTTTGGACTCGGTCTTGTGGCCATATCGGACTTCCATCAGGATCCTTTGGGTACAACTCCCTTTCATCTCGTTTATGGAAAGCCCTGCCATTTACCTATTGAGATTAAGCACAAATCACTATGGGCTGTAACTGATATATTTTTGGATCCAGAGAGTATAGGAGATCAAAGAAAGGAAGAATTGGCAGCCCTGAAGGAGCTTAGAGACACAACCTTTTCGAACAGCCTACAGTATAAGTAGCGAGTGAAGATATGGCATGATTCTCATATCATTCATAAGCAGTTTGAGCCAGATCAAAGAGTATGTTGTTTGATGTCATGCTGAGATTATTTCCAAGGATATTGCAGAGTAAGTGGAAAGGACCATACCTGATCAGAAAGGTGCATGAACAATAATAGTATCGACATATCTGATATGTCGTTTGAGTCCAGCTTTCGTGTTAATGGTCAGTGCCTAAAACCATATCTAGATCATGAGCCGTTGATCATTGATGTCGTCCCTATTCATTTTTCATGATATGTGGTCTTTGACTCACATCACTTGCATCTCATGCCTGATTACCACTATAGATCCATATGTCCATATCATCTCATTCTTTAGTCTAACACCCCATCTGCATCTTGTAATCATGCTTTACTTAGAGTGTACTTTACCCTAAGTATAGGGGGGTGTCAAAATTTTTATTCTTCTTTTGACTCTTTTTACCTATATTTTGCTGCCTATGCTTAGGAACATTTTGCCCTAAGTATAGGGGAGGCAGACCATGTGCATCCTTTCACGCAATTTTCCCTATTGTACAGTCTACTATACTTAGGATTACTCGATCCTAAGTATGGGGGGATTACCAAGATCTACTTATTATGTTCTTTTATTCTTCATTGTAGTATAATATTCCTTTTCACTTCCCTATGCTAAATATGAGTCATGTATTCTTCATCGCTCGTTGATCACCTGGAGGACATCATTTGAGCTAAGTATAAGGGGTTGTCGTATACATTGCACATATATACTTTAGCCATAACTCTTACATTGTGTGAGTGTGTTAATAAATAAAAATGGCTAAAACCCATAACCTAAAAATCACAAAATTTTAAATTTTAAAATTTTTCTTGTACATAAAATCCTTTCTTGCACATACATAGCTATTTATAAAAATTATTTTTGTACAAATGTTTGTGAAATTGCTTTGCTTGTAAAATGTTTGTAAATATTTTTATATCAAAATTATGTATATAATACATTTTTTTACAAAATGTTTGAAAATTAAAAGTTTGCAAAAAAACCCTTGTGTAAATGTTTGTAAATAGGTTGCAAAACTCCTGCATTCATGCATACATTCAAACATTTTTCAAGAATTTTGCACATTTTCAAAAACTTTGCATAAAAGATTCTTTTTAAATATTTGTATATACTTCTGATTCATAGTTGATATTTAAACTAGTCTGGAATTAAATTGGAAAATGGATCTTGGTTAAGACCTTAATCCAACTAATTCTAAGAGGATCCTTATAGAATTTGTCGTTAAGACTTTTCAGGTCCATTGGCGACTTAATTCTTTGAATCGACCAGGCTATGTTCATATGTCATCTTGATGAGCCTAAGAAGAACACTTAACAACGCACATATGACTCTCACAGAAAATGGCTTTACTTGGACCAACACTTTACACTGAGCTCTACACGAATGAGGTGATGAGGAGGCAGTTTCCTTTGGCTTGGGGTAGCATATGAGGGTAGTACTTCTAGGCGGAAACTCTCATCTTCCTTTAGGGAAGGAAGTGTGACTCAACTTGGTATGGCGGTGTTGAGGTCTAAAGACAGGAGTTGTGAGTTGCAATAATGCTTCAAAAGAGGGATAGTCTACTGGCACAAGAGGAAAAAGTCCTTATGTATATATGTTGCACCATGTAGATACGTTGTACATATGCACATCAAAAAAATGAGCAAAAGTAAGAAAAACTCCAAAAAAAGTGGGTAGGCCTGATTGAAAATAAAATTCCTGCTGGAGTCTATATAGTCAAATAAAGCAAATCTTATGTTACACCTCATCTCACGAAGCTTCCAGTGGGAGACTTAGCTACACTGGTTAGGCTCCCAGGGATACATGGCTATACTGGTCATTGTCTATTCTTATTTTCCCCCTCTTCATGAGCCGGTTGAACTTGAACTTATAAGGGAATACCCCGTTCCTCACGGAAAGAGCTGCTAGACTAGGGCATTAGAGTTACCTTATTAAAGGGGATTGTTTCTTTGTCATTTCTGAGGCGGGGAGCTACATATCACTTACACCCTACAAGAAACGTTTCATGGTCATTAGAGTTTGTGTATGTAGACTTGTTTTGATCGGGATTATTGAGGAGTATTGACCATATATTGGTGGAACTCAAAGATTGTTTTGTCTTGAACCTAGTTCCAAATAAGGTTCCGACAAATGAATAATCCAAAGGTCTGATTGAGCTCCATACATTAAGTTAATGAAGACAAGTTTAGTAATCAACCTTGATTCTCCTTCTTTTTCTTTTTGTTTCTTTTCTCTTCTTTTTCGAATAAGTGTTTTCTAGGAAACTAGCAGAGGTAAAGTATAGAGGGGGTGATGAATCTCTTATTCTCACTTTTTATTCTTTTAATTTAGCTATTTATCCATTCTACCCCCCGTTGTTTGCCTTTTGATTCATCCTTTCAATTCTGCTCCGTCGCAAGTACACTTGCTCCGACCAACTGGTCTGAGCTCCGATGATCAAACCCATCCATTCAGATAGACACACCGCATCTCCCTTTATCATCTTACCTGATCACCCTGCAACTCAACCATTGGGTTGATATTTGGCTTGGTATCCCTTCCTCGTGTTCGCCGGAGATCAACCATGCATTTCACCGTCGCTTCTTTCCCTTCTAGCATCAATAACCTGGACTGGAGCTTTGCCTCGAGTCATAGCTTTGCATTGCAGGTACCCCAGCGTGCAAGGAACCCCTATCGAGCTCACATTTGCTCAGGCAGAGCACCCCCAGGTGGTCGGCCATCGCCACGACCATCTAGCCATTACCACTTCCATCAAACCATCTAGCCAAACGCGTCGTGCTTCCATGAAGCTGGTGGACCTCCTTGTTCTTCAATCGGGTTGGCGGATCTCTTCCTTTGTTTGGTTGAAGCTCGCCCAGGAGCTATTCTTCCAACCTTTCCGCCTGCCATCGGATGAATCCTCCCTTTGCTAGATTCCATCAGAGCCATCCGACATAAGGTTGGGGCAGTCGTTGGATCAACAAGTTCTGACATCTCCGACCGCACATATCCCACATACCTTGAGTCGTCAGATCGGCCCTCCAATGATTAGGACCGTATGCCATCACCACACCAGAGCCCTGCCACATATCCTCGCGCGCCCTGTATGTGCCCTACAAAGTGTATTTTGCACTCTTTATCCTGCACTTTTTATGATTTATTATCTAGTCCATGAAATAAACCTGTAGCTCACATATTTTGCAGTTTGGACCTCAAACTTTTAATTTTTGCATTTTAGTCCAGTTTCGGTGAGTTCACGTGCCGGCCCACATGTCTGGTGGTGTTTTTGCAAAAACTATCGTGAACTTCATGTATGTTATATATTGTGTAGAACTTTTCTGATATTTGCAGATCTATCCCTGCACGTGGTTTATTATGCATGTGCGTGAATTTATTGGACTTTCTGAACCATTGGTCTTGAGCTTTTTGAGTACGTTACTTTTAGGCATGAATACTTTCCTATAATTATGAACAGGTCCCTATGTGATGTGAGTCTTATTTTTAGTCAAATAATTACTAAATTAATTCCTAAAATTCCATAAAAATTACAGTTATCTATTGTTACCATGTAATATTTATGGTAATTTTTGTGACTTAATTTAATTTTATTTTATATTTTCTAAAAAATCAAAATCCCTTAAAAGTGTTCTGTCTATTTTCTAAAATATCAAAAATATAAAAATTGTCTGAAAAATTCCATGAAATTTGTGTGTGCTTGTCTTTTTTTGTTTTCAGTTCAATACAACTTTTGTCGCATTATCATTCATAAAACCCTAAAAAGCTAAAATCTCTAAAAATTTTATAAAAATCATTAAAAATTCTAAAAAATAAAAAAATCAGGATTTCAGTTGTTATATGTGGTTATTTTTATTTGCATTTTCATAAAAATCACACCCAAGACTTTAAGGCATTTTTACTATTTTAAATTTGCCTTTAGTCTAGACTGTACATTATTTTTCAATTTTATCTTTCTTTCATTTTTATAAAGTCATATAAAAATGAGAAAATACCATAAAATCGCCAGAAACATCTGCATATTTGAAAAATATAAAAATATTTTTATCTCTATTTTTTTTGCATTTGGTGTCTTAATAAAAATTATTGAAGCTTGCTTTCATCTTGCTCTTTCTACTTGTCCTGTTGGTTTTCTCACTTTTGAAAATAAAAAAAATAGCAAATTAAAAATCACGAAATTATGCCTTTATTTTCTGATTAGGAATACTTCATAAGTTTCACTCGTGCTCCTTGTGTTCTACCCTGGTCGCTATACCAGGTTAGATAAATAGCATAGATCGCTAACATTCATGTATTTTAAGCTTGATTGATTGCTTTATGTGGTCTTGATTTTCTTGTTGAGTCTGGTTGGTTGATTGAGGTCACAACGACCTTTGATATTAATTATCCTTGATTGTCCGATCGCTCATCAGGCTCATTGGATAATTTTCCTATGTGTGTGTATTTATCTATATGTATATATGTATGTGTACGATTAAATGGGGTTACTTCCACCTTTATCTTTTTTCTTTTTAAGGTATTTTTCAATAAGAGATGATGGGATTTATTTTACTAGATGACTACATATTCTCATTCGAATTTCGTGTAAAACAAACATTTCTAACTGGCCCATCTAGAATAGTTCATTTCAGCAATTCTGAAACCATTAAGATTTGATAGCTTGATGGATAGGATGGAAGTCTCGCATAGAGTCAAACTTTATATGAGAATACGATGTCCTATAATATTCAAAATCCCCCATTATGTTATTAAGAAGTACTTTAAAAAATAAAAAAGAAATATAAGGATAGGGTAGCGTAGGTGCCTCCTCCTGTGGGTACACATATTTATAGTATGCGTATGCCTTTTTGTGTGTGTAGAGGCTAAAGCAAAAACAAATAGTATATAGTACAAAAGAAGTAAATAGTAAAGTGGAATCATTAAATTTATCTTCTCGATCATAACCTCTAAAACTTATAAAGTTTACTGTTGTAGCACCAGTAAATAATAGATAAATCAACTTAAATTATCAACTTGTTAAGCATGTGGACTTTCATTGTAAACGTTGAGATCAAATCCTAACGATTATCTTGTCTGAAAAATAACTAGAAAATATAAGATTATTCTGTGGTGGTGAATGCGGTTTTATATATTTATTAAAGAAAATCGTGCCAATATCTTGCACGATCAAAGTTGAAAGAGTTGTAATTTTGTCATTTTGCAAAGGCTGTGACTTCAGTAAGAAGCGTTTGTGAGTAGGTCCCTCCATACCCATATGATCGATGTGATATTGATAGGTAGATATTCAATCGCCATTGCTAATTCCAAGCTTCCTGTCAACCCATCCTTTTAATGTCATTTGTCACAAACCTGCCTCTCTAATTGAAGCTAAATACTTGCTAATGATGTCTTAAATTCTTAATCCCGTCCCATCTGACATCTCTATTATCGTTGGTCTACTTCATTCAAACTTCGTTTTTTTTTGTTTTTCCTCTTTCAACTTAAGTTCCCGTAAAACACTGCTACATGAACGGCCTTAAGCATTCCTCTCAAATATATTAATTATTAAAATTATAGAATTTTCTTTAATTATTTTTACATAAGGCAAACATTAATTAGCCATCAAACATTGGATCAATGTAACTATTACTAAAGAAATAGAATAATAGATCCTCCCTCATTCCATTAATTATATATGAAATATACATAGGATATAGATTTGTTCAAAATCTTAAGTTATGGTAAGTAGTTTGAACGTGCAAACTTAAACCTCCAAATATTTAATAGATATCTTTAAGCACAACCCTTCGATAAAACATACGTAAAACCTAGCTTAATCGTTGACTTGTTTACCTTCATATATTATTTGTTCAATTTTAGTTTGAAAGTTGTTCCCAAGTTATTTGCTCCCATCTTTTGATAATTACTTGATTCAAGATTGGCGTACACCGGTCATTTTGGTTAGTTTGCATTGAAAGTTTGGTCGTCAACGTAAAGACTAAACAGATGCGAGGTTTACGTTTATGAATATTGTTGTTGCTTGTAGTTAGCAACGCTTACGATTTCATGTCCTTTGTGTAGAGATAGGTCTAATCTAGCTAGTTCATCAACATGTATTTAACTGATAGATGCAGTGTCAAAAAGTCCATGTGAGATGTAAAAATGCCCAACCATGGGGCACTCGCGAGACATGTCATGATGCTAGCAAGATTGCTCAAGTTGTATATATCCTCAACAACCCCAAATATTGCACTGCCAACTTAATTTGTAAATCAACCCTAAATGAAGTCCTAAATCTCCATCGCCAATATCCTCAAATTTTACAAAGATCACAGGCATAACTAATGTAGTACGACAATAACAAGATTCAAAAGAAAATATTGTTTTTATCCACATCAAGAATATTTGATCACCGCCATACTCAATTTTCATCTTCTCCATCTGCCCAAGACCTCCAGACCGCCTCACTCTTCGCATGCACACACTTGATTGTTTCTGCTTCTAATACATGTAGGTTTTTCTCATCTTCAGTGGCCGGATCTTCCATCTATGCTTCGATCTAGAGGCAAGGGATCAATGGAGCTTCATCGAGAGAGAGCTTTGAGTTGCTTTTCTCTCTCTTCAGACATGCACAAGCCTCGCCATGCTATTAGGAATTCTTCTCGATTTTCAGGCTGCCATGTCGAGGAAAGAGGAGTGAGAAACTTATCGCTGGAGATCCACTACTTCGCCACCTCGTGCTGAGGAGAGGGGAGAATCTTAGAGTACATGTATCGTCTGATCTTGGTGATCAGACGGTTTGCATTCATCTCGAGCCTGGTTTTCGGACCTCGAGCCTTGGTGGACCGATGCATAGCATAGAAGCACGGAGGCACGCCACGTAGCCTCCGCACTTGCACCGACCCTTACCAAAACCCGAGCCTTCGTCACATGTGCCAAGCATGTGCGGGGGTTGGGTATTTGTATCCAAGCGCCTACTCTTCTCCATAATAGCAACCGGATCCAAGGCACACGTGTTTCACTAGTGGCTTTGGACAAATTGCTATTCACACTCGTTGGTTCTCATAACTACAAAAATGCCCTCTCACAAGGGATTCTCCATAAATTTCAGAGTCAGTTTATAATAATTGCATTTAAGTCCTTGTATGGACCTATGTGTAAGTTTTTATTTTGAATAGTTGTAATTATGCCCCATGGATTCGATATTGAATAACTTAAGCATCTGGACTCTGATTTAAGTAATTTCAGTTGCATTGCAAAGCTTATTTCATCATCTTTAATATGGTTTTCCTTATTGTCTGTTTTGATGCCTAATGTTTGATTTTTATTGATTAGAGATGTTATAGATGCTCAAAGTCATATGAAGTGAAACTTGACTTTTGATTAAGTGCTCAATTGGACCTAATTTTGGATCAAATCTTTGCTTAAGTATGAACAATCATATTAGAGCATGTTAATGTGTATATTTGCATTTGTTAATGTTCTATCATCCTATTCATCATGTCACCAATTTCTAACATGCATTTAAATGTTGTATAATTATATCTTACTGTATTCATGCATACATTGTGATGTGCATTGAATGTTGTGCATCATTGTTGAACTAGATGATTACCTGATCACTTAACATAGATACTAAGCACCTGAATAAATGTATTATAACTTGTGTCACATATTGGCTAAGATTTTCTGACAGTCAGATTTCTTGAAGCCTTGACTTTATCCCATCCTCGAGTATCATTAAATCATGTCTAAACTTAAATCTCTAGTCCCAGTTACTCAAGTGATAACTCAACTCATCTCATCATTTATGGAGTTGTGAAATTGATGTACTCATCATATTCTTAGAAGGTAGAGACCGAGAGTGCTGTATAACGCTCTTATCATTCAAAGTAGGGATGCGTAGATTATTAAGTTTCAAACCCTAATGACTAGGGCTGGTTAACTCAGACTCTCAAGATCTCAAAAATCAAGTGTGCTTGAATCCTTAAGCCTTGAGTTAGAATGAATGTTCCAGAAATACACCAACCCCAAAGTTAGTGGTTTTTTTGTGATTTTTGAATCTTACAATTTTTATGGGGTTATTTGAATCTTAAGATAAATAATGATTGGCCCAAGCTCATATGAATAGCTGCATCCACTTCCAGCTGATATGGGTGTAAGTACGGACCGTTAGATGGTTACCCATATTACTTCAAGACTTTGTCATTTTCACTGTTTTTTAACCACCCACTCCGCTAAGGGAGACTGTAGTTCCCTCATTGCGAAGTTGCTACTTATTTTTAAGCTTAGTAGTCAGATTTGCTGCTTAAGAAAAGTTTTTAGTTTTAAATTTTTTTATGGAATTTTGATTAAGGTTAGAAGAATACAAATTAGTCCCTTAAGTTTCAAAGTATTTTGAAAATATTTTCCAAACAACGTCACATAATATAAAGATTTTCAAAATATTTTTCAAAAAATTTTTAAAACGAGTCAAATCCCATTTTTCAAACCATTGTCAAATATTTTCGAAATAGTGTCACACACTTACAACTTTTTCAAAGCTTTCGTAAATATTTTTATGAAAAAGAGTTCAAAAAATATTATACCCTAGCCCCAAGTTTTTTCAAAAAAAATAAAAAAACCAAAATATGAGTAATGGCTAAAGTATATGTGAAGTATATATGGTAAACCACCTATACTTTGCTTTTGTTATGTCCTCATAACACAAAGTGATATGAAACCATAGCTCATGCCAAAATATAGAAGAGCATACAAGAAGTAACTCATGATTAAATTAGTAGAGAAGGTGACAAAGGTCTCGGGTCCCTCCTATACTTAAGCAGAGAAGTGCCTGAGTATAAAGGTATGCAATGAGGAAGGAGGGAATCGAGGAGGATACTCAGCGAATGTACAAGGTTCCTCCTATACTTAGGCTGAGGAGTGTCCTAAGTATCTGGATGAAGAATTAAGGATGGGGAACTGGGGAACCATTCATGTTAGAGGGGGAATGAATCTACAAAGATGATTTAATCTGCAGAGATCGGGGTAGAGTTGACTAGGGTTATGAGCGGGTTGAGTGGAAAACACATTCAGGCTCAACCAAGAAAGTAATTATACCCATGATTTCACCAACTTAATACACGAGGGTCGTAAAGGTTCGACTGAATTTATCTTGTATGTTTTAGTTAGTGATCATTCAAATTTTGAGTCCACTACGTAGGATTAAAGATAGGTTTTGGTCACTATCCTAGGTAACTCCCTGACCTCTCAATATTCAATCATAATCTACGTACAATGAGGATATTGCTCCTCCATAATCCAAGGTACATTTTATTCCATTTATTTTTTTCAACTTGCATTAACCGTCCCATTTTTATGCTTTAGGTTATCACTATATTAAGGTGAGCAAATATAAAGCATTCATCGTCTAACTATCATTCCCAATTTCCTTTATTATTTCAAGTGATAAATCAAGAGGAAGGTTGAGAAAAACCGTTCCATTCGTGAAGTCTATGATGCATGCTTAAGAGAGAAACTTATAGTGCCTCCAACATTCTCCATGCATGTTCAAGACTGTATTTAATTTTATGTTACATGCATGCAAGTCTAAGAAACTGCTCCTAAACATGATACCATTAGTAGGAAGAGTTTGAGTTAATTTTATCTAAAAATAGATCAATGTTTATATGTGTCTCAATGAATCAAGGAGAAGAAATGAATTCTCCTTGATCATTATTGGTGTGTCCTAACCTACTATTAAGCACATAATATATGAAAGGGAATCTCATAGAGTCATGTGTCTAACCCTGAGTTCGAACACTCAAGTGAAGCCCCATCCAGACAGGGTTGAAACAAGTTCCACACAACACATGCAATGTCCATGTTCATGTTACACACGCGAACCCTCGAACAAGGATCATTGGAAATGCAATTATTGCAATGATTTACAAACATAGATGCATGAACAAAGTGCTAATTTAATTCCTTACTTTCTTCTGAGTTTCTTCTGCGATACCTTGCAGTGGGAGATCCCAACTCCACATCTCCATGTCCATCAAGAATCCTCAATCTCCATGGGCCCTGACACAAAAGAAAAATGTCAGAAATATATCAAGATATTTAATCAAAGAAAATTACGAAAAAAAATAAAGTACAATAAGGAAATCTAATTTTTGAAAATAATCAACTCAAAATAATACAATAAAATCTAATAAATAAACAAGGATGAGTCGTGTCCCCAGCAACATCGCCTTCTGATAAACCTCAAAATAGCCTGCTTAATTTTGTCATTTCAATTACGTAATGATGAATCCCTAATTCTCACTCTTTATTCTTTTATTTTAGCTCTTTTTCTTGTCAAATCATCTTGTGAATACATGTAAATACAATATTTAGCAAATTTCATGCATGTGTTACATTGCATATTTAGCATGCATTTTTGGAAAAAATAAAAGAATAAAGGAAAAGAAAAAAAAGAATGATGTATTTAGAATAAATGCAGAGCGACCCAGACCCTAAGAGAAGATCAAGCCTTGACCTGATCGCAAAAATAAAATAAGTTGAGAGAGATAGGGCTCACTGTGTAGTGTATATATTACCTATACTTATTATTTATAAATTCATTTTTTACAAAATAAAGTTAATTTATTCTTTCTATACTCTTGTACAAAATTCTATAAATAATATCAAATAAAATAAAAATCTGAATAATTAAATAAAAAGAAAAATAAATTCCTCCATTAATTATATAAAATACATGTGTATATATCACATCCACTATTTATTATATACCCTTATTAATTTGTAAAAAGAAAATAAAAATTAATTTATACTCCTAAAATTATGTTCTAAATAAATAAAATATATAATAGGGGTATTTACGTAAAAATAATAAAATAAAGATACTTGTACATAATACATAGGTATATTATACATGTATATAATACTATAGGAAATATTTCAAATAAGGTGCACCTTTCCTGGATGCATGGAAAGCCACGTCAATTTAAGCCTTTCTTCTATTTATTTTACACATTCTAACTCCATAAATTTAATACTAAATATTAACATAATATGTATATCATATAAAATTTATGAAAATATTACTATATTTTACATTAAAAGTTTGTTACAATATGGATGATATATTTTACATAAGTGTATGATCGTCATTATTTTACAATATGCAGTTTAAATTTACAAAATTGTTACGTAATTTACAAATTTGATAGTGGCTTTCTGAATTTCAGGAAAGACCCACCTCATTAGAAGGGCTCCCTAATACTATATATTATATATACATTATTTTTTTTCTTAAAAATAATTAAAGTCACGGGAAAATAGTTTGAAAAATAATAAACAACTTTTATTTTAGACACTTTTTATTTTGAACTCATTTTCTATTTTTTATTCAATTTATAATTATTTTATATATTCCTTTTTCACGATTAGTCCAGGAGGCTTTATTGACTCTGATCAACGCCTCCTTCCAGTCGGATCAGACCCAAATTGTTCTCACTAGACCTTCTTCTCCCCATTTCCTTTCCTGACTCCAGCCGCCTCATGCCTCGATTTCTCGCCCAAGCCTCCTCCTAGGATCCGTGATCCTCATGGATCCCTAGGAAGGCACGGATCTTCCTAGGGTTGTGCGCTCTTGCTGGATCATTCCATGCTCCTGAAGTTGTCTATAAAAGCTCTCGTCCGCCTCCACTGAAGGGTTTCATGAGCGGTCACCACAACTACTTTATCTCCACCTTGTGTAAGACATATTTAGACCCTCACCAAATCTCGATTATCAAATGGCACCGTTATTAGGGAGCAATAACGCATAGATTGAATTTTTTACTTTATTGTGATTATTTGTCTATATTTTTCATTTATTCTTTTTCTTATTTATTTGATATAACCATTTGACTTGTCTAATCACCCTTTCTTGTTGACTTTGTGCGAGGTACCTCGGATTGAGGGACGCACTTTATTCAAGGTGTTTGCGCACCCATGTGAAGGTGGCGGGAGATTTCTGATTTAGCATCAATGGAGACTTGGAGGACTTGAGAAGACAGTCGTATTTTGAGCATTTATTTTATTTAGATATTTCTGTAATTCAAGTGAGAGAGAGACAATAAACTTGTAATAATTCAGGACACTCTCCAGGACATTACTTCACTTCTCATGAGGTCCAGTGCCCGAGGGATTGTTCCCTTAGGGGTCTCGACAGTTTTGTCGCATTTTCATCACTTTTTTTATTTTGTTTCTTGGAGGACTTGAGAAGACAGTCGTATTTTGAGCATTTATTTTATTTAGATATTTCTGTAATTCAAGCGAGAGAGAGACATTAAACTTGTAATAATTCAGGACACTCTCCAGGACATTACTTCACTTCTCATGAGGTCCAGTGCCCGAGGGATTGTTCACTTAGGGGTCTCGACAGTTTTGTCGCATTTTCATCACATTTTTTATTTTGTTTCCTGGTTCTGTTTTCATTACTTATGAGACTGAGTGAAACTCGATTTCATCATCTTTATTTTCCATTATTAATCCCCTTGCTTAAAGTTGTGTCAATAAAATTCAGATAATGTCCTGTAATTAACAGAGTCTCAAATAAATTAAAAACCACAACAAATGGCAAAACAAAAATATGTGGTATTTTTAGCTTTAAAAATACCCTCCAAAATATTTCGAGTCTTTGTTTGACCTCATCTGAAGTTTTGATATGAAACTTGTAGATCTCATCAAGATCTACAACTTTCATGTTTTGAGTTTTCTCAAATTCGGCCATTATCACCCTCAAAAATCGATTTTACTTTTGCAATAATCTGATTGGGCCACGTGGCCCATTCTGGGAGAGCCACGTGGCCGCTTATCCTTGCAGCATCCGCCCACTCCCCCTGGCCATTGGATTTCGTCTTGAACCCGACGGCCCAAATCTTTCCACGCCCGCTCTTAGTCCATCACCGTCTGATCTCCCTCAGGCCTTGATCACCACCCTCCATTCACGCCGCGCTCATATCACAACACGTGGCGCACCCTCCACCCTCCATCATATCGCCAAGATCTCATCACAACCTTCCGCTAGCGCCTCACCCAGAACTCGCCACTTGGCGCTTTGTGCACCTTCCGATCTTGCCTTCGCATCTTTAATCACCGCCATCTATTGTCGCTTCGATAACCACCATCCGATTACGTCCAGATCTGATCTGATTCCCCCGTTAGCGCCACCCCCGCAGCTCGACACGTGGCGACTTCATCGGCCTTCGATCGCTTCGCACTGGATCAAATCATATACGTTCCTTAGCGCCTCAATTCATACTGTTGGATCCCCAGATCCAAAGGCTGAGCTTCATCGTCAACCTCCAGGCGCTCCTCTTCCCCTTGTTCACCACCTCGCGCACCCAGCTTGCCCCTTCCCATTATCTCCACCTCCTCCGACCACCTCTCCTCTCGCCAACCATCCCACTACGTTCTCCATTCCACCCTGATCCTCTCGCATATCTCCACTAACCTCGATCCCCTCCCAGTCGCCCCATGCGCGCCCTCGAAACCAGCGACTCCACTCATCAGCTCCGCCATCACCACCTTCAAATACCCCACACCCCCCTCCGTCAACACTCGTCCACCTGTACGCAGGGCATGGCCCAGCCCTCCGCCATCTCCCTGTGAAAGGGGGAGATGGTCGGATTGATAGAAGACGACCGGAGCCCCCGATGATGACCCTCCGACCTCCATGGCGGAGTTGCGACGCCTCGCGTCCGCTCGAGATACACCGACCGGTTGAAGGTGTCCAGCGAAGACCCCGAGGTCCTCCGATGACCTCGAGCACAAGCCAATCGCTTCGCCCAACCTCAGGTAAGCTTCGATTCCCTTTTGTATTTTTCCGTTAATTTTGCTTTATTTCGTAGGCCGCTACACCCATCTTTATCCGCCATTGAATCCCTTCCGAGCTTCGCCAACATTCCCCCTTTCACGCACTCGTTTCCGATCTCCCAATTCCTACTTCTTTGCATCTGACCGCCTCCGACACACCTTCTCTCCGTTCGCCGGAGATGGAGCTCCGGTTCCTTGTTCTAGTCGCTCGTATGGAATCCCGTCTCACTCACGCACATATGCACTACTCACCTGCACGCACAAGTGTTCTTGGAACTAACTTGCAGGTGAATGCCCTCAACGTTCGGAAGTTCATCAGAGCAAATTTCGTCAGCCCCACCTTCGTCACGCGAGCACCGATGGATCTATTCAGGATGACCAGCGACTTCCCCGAGCTCTGAGCTTCATCGACGACCTTTCCTTGAGCTCTGGGGAAGTCCAACGACACCGGAGGGAAGAGGCGGAGGAGGAGCTCCTTCGCCGGAGCTCTGAACCCGCCACCAGCCGCAGATGAGGGAGGAGAAGCAGCTGTCGTTGGATGGTCCCCTCTCAGCATCCATCCAATGGCCCAGATGAGGCCACGCCATCGACTTCAGATACTGTTGGATCTTCGAAGATCGAACGGTGTACGAGCAGCCACGCATACGACCCCATGAGCCATTCGATCTTTGTGATCGGATGGTCCACACTCAGCCACGTGGCGCAACCAGAGCTGCACCGAGCCTTCACCTCCAACCCACCAGTCTGGAGCCTTCCAAGCCTACGCCGAGCCTCATCGACCCCAAGCCTGGAGGCTCGTGTACCCTGAGCCTAACCGAAGCACCCCGAACCTCTGCCGAGCCTGAGCCGTCCTCTGAACCTGGATGGCGCGTGCATAGCACGCGCCATCTGGGTAAATTGCAGAGAAACCCACCGAAGTTCTTCAAATTGCAAATCGGTCCTGAGGTCACGTGCTGACCATGCGCGCCTGGGTTATTTACATTTAAACCCTCGTGGGTTTTAATATTTGTAGATAGGCCCCTACGCGTGTGGAACTTTTACAGGGAAGGCCTCGATACTTATTTTATTTTCACTTTAGTCCTTTCCGGGGACCTATTTGTATTTATCATTTCACGTTTTCTTTCAGTTATGCCCTTGCTTTCTTTCATGCATATCTTGAGCACCGTAACTCCGATTAAGTTTATTTCAGTTTCATTTTGGAGCTTGCTTGATGTTCTTCTTAATGGAATATTAAATGTCTCATTTTGGACAGTTGAATTTTTATGTATTATTGTGTTAGCCGTGTGTCTCATATGCCTTGTTTAACTTTTAAATCAAGTAGGTCTTCTTAATTAAAGATGCATGTTAACTTTGCTCATCATTCTGACCTAGGGCATGTTATTTGCTTTGCATTTGCATTTATTTGCATGATAAAAATAAAATAAAAAATGCATTTTAGTTTTAATGCATTGTCTTGACTTCATGCATGCTTTGACCTATATTGTCTTTAATTCAACACTTAGTTAAATAGATAAAAATCTGGATAATGCGAGAGAGGCTCGTGTCCCTGAGTTCGACCTTGGTTTATTGCCAAGTAAAAAAAATAAATACATAACCATCTTATTCTTATTGAAATATCAATGAGATGGTGCTTTGATGACCCGAATTGACCCGACTGCGATGACGATTTCAAGTGTTAAAACAACACTTTTAAAGGGCCGATTTCGCGTCTCATCACTGAGCCCTAGCATTAGGATTAATTATCGATAGATTAAGGCCAAACACATAACAACCATTGCATGCTCCTATGGTGTACGTTTGGACTTAGTCAAATCTAAACTGCTTCTCACTTAGTCTCAGAACCACGCGGCGTGAGAGTCCTCCATAGAACGCTTGCAGGACCCACTGTTGTGGGCGCCGAAGAGGCTCCAAGATCGGATCCTTAGGTTCCATTCTAAGTAATTAGCAATGGTTCTTCACGCTAATAGCAATTTCTAAACTTAGGATGATTTCATCGGTTGCACATGCATATAGTATAGGTTTGGATTCTGCTGAGCATCTTTGCATGTAGAGTGCTGGAGGCAAGGTGAGCATTTACGCTTTAACATTCATCATTGATTTGCCGCTAGCATTGTTTTTCTATCTCTCCCTCTGATTTTTATCACCTAGGTGCTAAGTAAAATTAATTCCTTGTTAGGCACGTGCATTTCTCATTAAAAATCCAAAAAAAAATAATAACTATAAAATTGGAACTGTTAATCCTAGACAAAAAGAAAATCTTCGTCGTGGGGTGAGTAATCCCCTCATTGTGTTCATTCTACATTACTCACGTACACAATAAGGTTAGTGCCCAAATCCCATCTAAGCCAACTTAAGTGATTGTACAAATTTGTGATTCTCACGTAACTCTAAAACATACAAGATAAAAAGACCAAACTTTTACAGTCTCTACCGAGTTGAGTAGGTGAATTGAGGGGTTTGTTTTGTGTGAGTTTGTTTGAGATTGTTTGTGTGCATTCTAGATCGTCTCTGCGCATTTGCACCTTTACCTCACCTCTCTTGACTTAATTATCGTGCTCCCCTGATCATTTCTTTTTGTTTCGAGATGGCCAACTGGAGTTATTTTTATCCGAACTTTGTGGATCCCTCATACACTCCAGGCAGTCCACCTCCCTTTTTTCAGGAGGACTTTGCTCCTAATTTTTTGTACATATCCACCTCAGCCGCAGTTTCAGACTTCAGATTTTTATCTACATCCACCCTCACATTTTCCACCTTCACCTGAGACTGATCTGTTAGAGTCACCTTTCATGATTTCCACGATTGAGACCTTGAACCAAATGTTGGAGAAAATGAATTCGAGGATTGATGATCTTACTAGTTTAAATAAGAACCATAATGTCACTCCACTACTTGAGGATATGGATTCATTGAGGACAGCCATGAGAGCTTGCAATCATCTACAAAAAAATGAGAAAATTTTAAAAATACAAAAAGAATTTGGGAGACATATGATCCGATCAAACTTTGAGGAGAGGTCCCATTTGCCAGGCCATTCAACCACACATTGACTGAACTTGAAGTGGTAGCCACCATTCACGAGATCATTAAAGTCCCACTTTAGCATGCCATGAACCAATTGTCTGCTCCTCATCATAAGAAGAGAAAGAGGAGGAGCATATCTGAGCGCCATATCTTGACCAAGGCCACTTCCCATACCATCATACACCGCCTTATTCCTAGGAAAAGGAACAATGCTACACCTTTCATCCGATGCACCATCTTTGACCATACTTGTGATCACACTCTTCTGGACGACAATGCTTCAATTAGAATCATACCCTTCTTGCCGATACAGTCTTATTACTTAGGTCCTCTAAAGAAAATCAGGATGATCGTACAATTTGCTGATGGATCTATCAAGAGACCAAAGGGTATCCTAGAAAATGTCGTCATTCTGATTCAAGGCATGAGCTTCACTACAGATTTTGTTGTATTGCCCATGGAGAGCTTCACCCATGTGGAGTGTCCTCTAATCATCTTGGGACGACCCTTTCTCGCCTCTATGAGATTATTGACTATGGATCAGGAGAGATTCACTTCCTTCTGATGTTAGGAGCGATGTATTGATCACCACACCTACCACTGATTAAAGACTCGCATCCCACGAGAGTGTGCTTGTTTTAGCCGACCCCAAGGCCTATGACCTATCTGTTGATATTAGAGAAGTTTTCTTTATGACCGATGATGTGTTGATGACATCTACGGGATCTACACAATTGACACTATTGAGTGGAGGGCAGATATAGATGAGACTAAGGTCGAGTTTGATTTGGTTTATTTTATTCAAGAATTCGAGCCTTTTGATGAGAATGGTGATCCAGTTGATATTATAGAGAAAGAACATGATTCGACTACTTCCACTGATGAGTTCGTTCCTTTTGGTTTTGATTAGGAGAAACCTCGCAAGATGACCTTGACCTTACTTTCCGATGATGAGTTCGTCCCTTTTCACTTTGATATCAGCGAGACACCCAATGCCAGACCTAGATACACTAATTCCACTGACCCATATGAGCCTTCTCACTCCGTGAACTGTTGAGGATCTTCACTAGGTCAATCCTGATCGGCTTCCCTCTATTGTGGACCCCGATATCGACCTCCACCTTGTCAGATCTATTCCTCAGTGTTCCCGCAAGAAGGTTCACATTCGACCTTCTTGACCTCTGTACATCCATCCTGTTGTATATTCGCTTCTGTTTATCTCTGTCCATCTTACGCGTTGCTCATCCACCCTATTCTCGTGTGTGCCTTTCTTAGTACGTACTTTGTCCTAAGTATAGGGGGTGGATGAGCCGAGTGTTCCTTCGTCGTTCTGTTTCATCACTCCTATCGTTTCCTATACTTAGGGCTTCTTTTAACCTAAGTATACGGGGAGTAATGTGTACATCCTTTTCTATTCTCTTCCTTCTATCTTCACATCTATTTTCTTCTTTTCCTTTTCATTTTTCTTTTTCTACGGAGAAGGGTATCATTCCTTTTTGTCAGTCTTCTATACTTAAGATGTACTTTGTCCTAAGTATAAGGGGTGTTCTCCCCGAGTTGGTTCATTCTTTGCTCCTCTCCATTGTCTCCTTGTCTTGTCTATACTTAGGGATATCTTACCCAAAGTATAGGGGGAGACAGTCTGAGTACGATCTGTTCATTCCCACCCTTGACCCTCCCTGCTTTGTGTACAGTCTGCTATACAGTCTGCTATACTTAGGATTATTTGATCTTAACTATAGGGGGACTATCAACTTCTCATTCGATTCATTTATTCATTTCTTATTCTTTATACTTTTCTATACTCATCACGAGTTATGTCTTCTCCTTTTCTCTTTGATCTATGAGGATATAGCTCAACTAAGTATAAGGGGTCATATATACTTCGTATACGCTTTAGCCATAACTCGTACTTTCATATTTTTATTAATAATTATGTATAAAATTACTATTAAATTCATTAAAAACACTTAATAAAAAGATGTTAATTATTCCTCATATTCTTTGTGTATATACTGATTAATAAATCAGGAAGAAAATGTTTTTTCAAAATGTTTGAAAAATAGTTTGAAAATCTTTTTGAAAAACCTTTTGAAAACTATTTGGAAAACATTTTGTTAAATATTCTCAACCTTTGTAAATTGTTTTGTTTGAAAAGTTCTTTTATTTATATGAAATAAAAAATGTTTGAAAATCGATTTGCAAATGTTTGGAAAATAGTTGCAAAAATATTTTGAAAAATCTATATATATTGTTTGAAAATCCTTTACAAAATGATTTTCAAATGTGTGTAAATGTTTGTAAAAATATTTTCAAAAATTATATTGGACTATATTTTTCAAAATCATTTGAATAACCTTTTTCAAATAAGTTTGAGGAATATATACATCACCCTAAAATTCTTCATTAAATTGTATATATATATTCATAAAAATGATCATTTTCCTCATTGTAAATACTTAAAAACCCAATTCTTGTAAATATAAGATGCATCCCCGTATAAATATTTGTACCTAATTTTTATCCAAAATCTTTTGTTTTCAAAAATCACAAAAACATTTGCAAACTGAAAAATAACAAAAACATTTGAATTTTTTTTAAAAATAAAAAAAACTGCATGTGCATCATCTTTCTCAAAAATCCGTAAAAAGTTCAAAACTTTGGAAATTTGCATCACAATTTTTTTCTTCAATATGCATAGCATTTGCATCGCATTAGCATTTTTCGAATTGAGTTTGATAATTGAACAAGAATATGTAAAATCCGAAGATTGGAGCTTAGTTGGATCTTAAATCTACCTAATAATAGAAACCTTAGAGGAGCTGGAATTAAGGTACCTCATTTCTAGTTGACTAAATTCAATGAGGATCATGAGACTTCGTTCAATGGATTCTTTACTGTCTAAGTAGAGTATTTCGGAGCACACATATGGTTTTTATCGATAATGACCTAACTTGGACACCTGCACCTTTCACTTGTCTCAACTCAGTTGGAGTGGTGAGGGGATTGGATTTGTCGGTATGAGATGCACACAAGTGGAAACATTTGTATTCGTGTAGGGAGGGAAGTGCACCCCTAAAGATAGGAGAGTGGGGGTTGCAATAATGCTTCAAAAGAGGGATAGACTACTAGCTCAAGAGGAAAAACTCCTTATGTAAATGCTGCTATGTATAGTATTTTCAAAATAAAGAGCAAAAAAAGTGGACAGGCCTGATTGAAAATAAAATGCCTGCCAGAGTGTATATATTTGTATAGTCAATAAGCAAGCTTGAGCTTCAAAGTCAATTTATGTGAGCCTGCAGCTGGATGACTTGACTATATTGGTCTTGTTCCTAGGATATGTAGCTATACTGACTACCGTTCATTCTTCTCTTTACCCCTCCTCTTGAGTTGGTTGTCGCTTGAACTTACAAGGGAATACCCCGCTCCTCGAGGAAGGAGTTGTTGGATTGAGGAATCATTACGTTGTCATGCTGGAGAAGTCAATCTCTTTGTCATTTTAGTTGGGGAGAACCACTATCACATACACTGTATGAGTCAGATTCATAGTCATAAGGGTTTGTGTATGAGTTGAAGTATTTTGACCTGTCTATTGAGGAGACTTGAGCAGAGTTTTGAGATTCTTGAAGACTGTTGGAATTCAAATCTAATTCCCATTAAGGTTCCGCCCACACTAAAATTACAAAAGTCTGACTTAAGTTCCAAACTTTGATTTTGTGAAGACAAGTTTGAGAATTAAACTTAATCCATTTTCTTTCTTTTTCTTTTCTTTGTTTTTTCTATTTTCTACACTTATTGCATAAGTGTTTGCTAGGGACTAGCAAAGGCAAGTATAGGAGGATGTTTGTACATGAAAGTTGTAGATAATAAAATATAGAAAAAAATACAAAATTGAGTTTACACAAAAATAGTATACAGTATACAAATTACAGTCTAAATAATATTCCAAAATCCCAACTTTCCAGACCTGTACCTCTCAAATAAAAACCCAAAATATATCAAAATCAGCTTTAATTGTATATAACTTTTAATAAGCTATTTAATGAAGGTGGTTTCATATTTTTTGGAGTTAAGGTGTGAAAGTTAGGTTTTGGACCCCTATTGTATAGTTTACTCAATTAAAATAATCATTTTATTTATTATTCATTACTTTTATATTTTTGTAAATATTATTTATAATATATGTACATATTAAAACATGAATAAAAACATAAAGAAAATCTTAAATTAAAATATACAAAGAAAACACATAGATGAAAAACCAATAACTATACCTATATAATAAATACATATATTTAATTAAGTGTATATACTATAATAGAAAAATATAATAAAACTATATTTTTGTATATAAAAATAATTTATACTTTTAAAAAATAATAAACTAAATTAATAAAATCAAAAATCAAAAATAAGAAAAACCTAAATAAATAAATGAATATACCTATATAACCCTGAAAAAGTAACTTGTAATTAAAAACCCCTAAAAATTAATAAAAATCATAATAAAATCATTTAGAAAATAATAAACAATTTTATTTTATAATCTAAAATTAATAAAATTGCTTTCTAATTATTATTGCATTTCCAATTATTTTCGGGTTTGGTTTTCTCTGGCTGGTCTACGTTGACCAACCAGCGCCCTTGGCATGTTGACCTTGGGTCAACTGCTTGTACTTAACCTCCGTCCATTCTGACATCTCGTTGTTGCCTTCCTTGATTTTTCTCCACTTATATGTTGCTCGAAAAGGATGGGCTCCTTTACAAAAAATCTTCCTTGTACAAACACCATCCACGCCAAGCCCTCTCCTTGGGAAAAGCAGCTTCGACACACCCATGATCATCCCTTGAACGTCACTCTATCACCATCTTGTACATAACTACTACCCAACCTTCTTCACTTTTTTGAATCTCTTTTGGTTACCTTTCCTCTTCCCTTTTGTGCCCAAACAATCGGGGGTAGTGACAACACCCATGCTCTGTCTTGAGGGAGGTTGAGGGAGGTAGTCTCGAGTGTTCTCCTCCATCTCCGGTGAAACCTCGCCATCGAGGTACACACTCATGGTTCATGTCCATTCGAGTGAGTTTTTCATAGTTTTCCTTGTCCCTTATATAGCTGTAGCTCGTAGGATAGTTTATAGGTTTTTATAGTGCCTTTATATCGTTCTTTGTAGTGTAGATTTCATCACAAGCCATCACTTGAGCTCTTGAGCTCCGACCACCTTCCTTTTCGCCAAAATCGCCACCATTCTACCTCCAAGAATCACCAATAAAAGCCTGTACTTTTCCATTGCTCCTTGCCTTCTTGCTATCTTTGTTTCAGGTCTAGAAGACCCCCACCTGGGGGATTTTTGAAGACTGAGTTGTTCTCCTATAACTCCAATTCTCCAGGCCCCCGTCGATAGGTCCTGGATCTACTTGACACCTCTCAGAGCTGCAGACTAACGTGAACCACCTTCTAAGCACTACAACAGCACCTGGGAGCGCTAGAGCGGGGAGACACGGCCGATCGAGCGAACTCCGGCGAAGCCTTCGTCCCTATTCTTGATGATATCTTTAGAGTCATCGATCTTGGTCCTGTTCGTCTAGGGAAGCAGCAACCGTTGGATTCGTCACATTGTATCCATCAGATCCAGCGCTGGAAACTAATCCCAGTCATTCATATGTGAACCAGCACCAGCGTACGTGGTCGCGCCACGTGTTAAGTGAACAAAATCAAGCCGTTGGTCAGCGCATGGGACTGGGTATTTTGCAACTTGAACCAGCTGCCTTTTGTATTTAATATTCAGCACTGAAACTTACATTTTCCATTATTTAAGTTTTATACCTTTTGCAATTGGCCACCTGAGCTTCTGTCTATTACATCTCGGTCTAAGCTATGTCACTTTACGTGACACATCATGTGAGGTAACATTTTTGCAATGGACCCCCGGGATTTTGTGTATTTTTGTTTAATCCTAACACATTTTTATTACGTTAAATATTTTTAGTGAAATTACAATTTGGTTGTTAATCTTTTTTTTAGATTAATACCCTTCTAGTATTGCATTTTCTCTTTGTTGTTTGTATTTATTTTAAATAGCAATTAAACTCGAAAAAATCTCAAAAAAATAGTTGTAGACTCTTGTTGATTGTACTTTCACGCATTATTTTAAATTTCTAATTTTAGGACTTTTTAATATTTATTAAAAATAAAAAATAGTCCTTTTTGACCCTGTCTACACTATAAAATACATAAAAAATATAAAACCTTTTTTAAAAAATTACAAAAAATATATTTCGTATTTCTCTATTTAATTTACAACTTCAGACCGAAAATCATTAAAAATTATAAAAGAAAAAACAACAAATAAAAAAACCCTAAAAACCTTTATAAAAATCTATAGAACTCCCACAAATCCCTAAAAATTATGCTTTCCCTTTTATAATTTTATTTGTATTTTTATTATATATATATATTAAAATTAATTTGGAGTTTTTTTGGCTTTGTTTGTTATTTTTCATCTCCATTTTAATTTTAGGTATTTTAATTCAACCATATTTTATGGTATTTTGACTTTACAAATATATTACAAAATTAGTAAAAATTCCTAAAAAATCATAAAACAGTAAAAATTTTATTAAAACCCCAAAATATTTTATTTCCCTTATTTTGAATATTTTTATTTATATTTATATCTATTATTGCATGTATTATATATATTTTTTATATATTGTTTTACATATCTATTAAAAAATAAAATATAAAAATATAAAAACAAATTATAAAAAATAACAAAAAATAAAAAATCAAATACAAAAATATAAAATCAACAATAAAATAAAAAATAAAAATAAAAAAAACCATAAAAAAGACACATAGACAAATACTCCACAATCAATTTTGTGCATTTATTTACCCGATGTATCCTGCTTGTTCCATGTCTTCAACACTCTACACATACTTGCACACTATACACATCTTTGTTGTAGAGTTATAATAAATTTTAACTCCACAAATTTTGTTGTTCTTGCTTAATCATAATTGTGGGTTTATTGTTGACTAATTGGGATTGCGTGAGCGGTTACCACAACGACTTTGTATCCGCCTTGTGTGAGACATATTTAGATCCTCGCCAAATATCGATTATCATGCACGTGCTGGGCACATGCATATTAGGCGACACTGATGTGATGCTTAAGATCTGATCCGACGGGTATGCTTTGGGTGCGAATAGATGGATTGAATCAGATCTGAACAACACCTTCTTGATCGGATGGCTTTGGATCTATCATGAAGAACAACTAAAGAAGGCGTCTCCAGACGGACTTTCAATCTTCCAATCTCACTCGATAAAACTCAAATCGCAACTTTAAAAGAAGGCGACACTTCTTGGATGGATTCCACATGGATCTGGAGGAGAAGGGATGTTCGGATCTCGTTATTCAAAGATCTGGATGAAGGTGCACCTGAGTATAAAGATGAAGCTCCAGATTGTTCTCCTCATGGACTTGCAGGTTATTGTAAAGGCTCGAGGGTCTTTTTGTCCTTGGTCAATGGTTATTCAAATCCAGAAATAAAGGAAATGGTGGTAAATGGTGGAGGATATTAGAAAATCTCAGATCTAAGGAAGATTCGCGTTGATCAAGTTGTGAAATAGGTGCACGTAGAAGCAGAATAAATGGATCTAGCAAGATGATGGTTGATTAGATCGGAATAAGATAAAATTGATCTCCGATCAAGATGATCAGAGAAGGGAAATGCAGCTTTTGTCTAGATCTGGAATTAAACAAAATTGTATCCAAATTGAAGATCAACGATTATCTGATGATGTAGAATAATTTGGTGATGGAAAGGCATGGGTCGTAGATTCCTATCCAGTTGTGTAAGGTTGAAGAGGATAAATGTTGCGGCGGAGCTCCGACCAACGTGGATCACGCCGATTCCTACCTCACACTCTATATGATCGAGGTGCATTCCTATCACGAGTTTGGACCTTCAGGTGGAGGAAGTAAGGGTCAAAGATTGATAAGCTGTGAAAGGAGGGTCTGGACACTTTAAATAGGTGTGAATTGTGCGAAATTCAAAATGAAAGGAGTGTAAAATGATTTAATGGATTGAAATAGTGATCGAGTGTGTTAGTAGATTATTCTGGCCATCGACTCGTAAAGAAATCCAGTGAAGATGAGAAGAAATCAGGTGAGGATAAATCAAAGAAGACGGGTCCATGGCTAATTAATTCGGGTCAGGTGGATTAAGACTCAAGAGTGGAAGTTAACCTAGGTCAACAGACCGGGGTCAGCCAATGGGAGACCTGGATCCGAGTAAGGACAAATATTAAAAGACAAAATAGGAAATAAATAAAAGAAAAATTGAAATAAATAGAAACTGGTTTTCAATTAAAAAGTTTATAAAATAAATAGTATTGATAATTAAATAAATTTATTTATGTTGAATTTTAATAATTTAAATAAATAAATAAATTAGGTAAAATAAATGAAATCATTATTCATAGGTAAAAATACATTTATATACAATAAATCAATTTTTAATTATTTATTTTACAAATAATAACAATATTTAGTAATTTATTAATTTACAAAATAATTTAAGAATGTTAAATGTATTTTTTGTTTTATTTTTATGACTTAAATAAGTAGGTTAAATGAATATGGATATATAATATAAGTATGTGATACCTAAAGTAGAATCACACTTAATTTATTTATATTTATTTTTATTTGTATTTTGTGTTTTAATTTTATATAGATAATATACAATAAAAATACAAATATTAAAAATACAATATATGCAAACGTAGAAATAAATAAATAGATAAATATAGTGTACAACATAAATACAATATACCCTAGCCTTCCAAAAGCTAACTTTACATGTTAAATCTGATTTTTATGAAATCACTTTCATTTTAAATCTTGTTTAATTTTGAACACAATGAAAGCGAGTTTGGTTTTTTTAGTTTTTTGTGGAGAAGATATTGATCTTTCGATTATGGCTTTATAACTTTCTCAAAGTGTTGTTTCTTTTATTCTTTAAAGAGTTTATTCTTGCAATTATTTTTATTATTTACGATACATTTTTATGAACAATTTTCGGGAAGAAAATATTTTTATTTGGATTTGTTTTGATGATAAATAAAATAGTATAAGATATGTGCATGATAAATATGATATATATGTACAATGTGAGAATTGGTTTCTGAGATGTTTATGGATTATGGATCCTTTCTCCGCCTACTTTATTCCTTGTCAACCATCCCAATGTTTGCCCTGGTCTCAAGGTTCAGGTCAATCTGTATTTAATATTTCACATATACAACCTTCTCTTCTTTTTATTTTCTTCTTTATTCTTTTATTTTGATGTAAAAAAGTGATAAATATACAATATTAATAAATGAGGTTAGATTGATAATTAATGAGATTTATTGTTATTTACACAATTTTACCGAGGCTTTTAAGTTAAAATAAAATAACAAAGATGTTGAATCATAGGTTCATCAAAAATATTTATATAATTACTATTTTTTATTTTTTATTTTTAGCTGTCATTGAAAATAAAATAAATGTTTATTTACATGTACAATACATTGAATCTCTGTTCATCATTTCTTGTATTTTTATATTTTTAGGTTTAATTCTTTCATGGTTAGTTTATATACATAATAAATTTATAAAATCATAAATAAATAAATTTGAAAAATAAAATTTTTGAATTAAATGTTAGTATTTTGATTGTACATATTTATACATATGCTTTTTTTCTTGATTTTTGTATCATTTTAGATTATGTTCCTTTTATACTTCGTTAATATACATAGCAAACATACAAAATCAAAAAGAGTTAGCATAACAAAATTCTTTTTGTATGTGAACTATATAGGAAATGAGCATCTATGTTGTATACAAGTGTCTACTCTCTCTTATTTAATTTTTTTTATCTTTTTATAATGTTAATATTTTTTAGTTGGTTTTAGCATGTTAATTAATGCCTCTTTTGTATAGATTCATGAATGATAAAAATTCCAAATGGAAGATGGAATTTATGTTTTATACTCAATTTTCATCTCCATGAAATACGGTTTCATCACCAAGCAACTTAATTGGAGTACAAAATCCAATCTAGAATCTACCATAGTGATAGATTTTGTTATTCATAAGACACTCGGACACCTAACAACACTGTATATAAGAATAGATAAATACAATCTCCTAAAACATCAAGTGAAGATGAAATGAATCCGATGATTAACGGAAACAATCTGAGAATATGTAGAGCGAGATGAAGACTGAATACGAACAACGAAAGCTATGGAAGTTGAATGCATAGTTAAATTGAGATCTAGATCTTGTTTCTCAAGGGTTTTGAGAGTCTTAAATTGGCCAGTATCTTTACAACTAAATCCAGATTGGTCTTGCATCATTATAATTTACATGATAGGATCATGTTGGATCCTTGTTCAATATTGCTACTCCTGCTTTAGTCTTTCGAGTTATTCCTCCTTACTGATTAGTAGCGGTGACTTCACTTCCCAGCCATACCATATACTATCAAAAATAACTCGATTAGGTATTATTTCAAATAACCCACGTTTAGATCAAAATCTGTATCAAGTAATAATGAGATAAATTATTTTCAAGCTTGAACCCAGTGATAGATATTGGAAATGCTAAAACACAG
Organism: Ottelia alismoides; assembly: GCA_037367405.1. Classification (NCBI taxonomy): domain Eukaryota; kingdom Viridiplantae; phylum Streptophyta; class Magnoliopsida; order Alismatales; family Hydrocharitaceae; genus Ottelia; species Ottelia alismoides. The sequence goes on from JAZKJV010009706.1 coordinate 146,603, forward strand.
GTAATCAAGTAGCAGGCCTTTACTCCTACAATGCCACTCAACGATTTATAAATCTATCCACAAAACAATATCACAGAGAATCTCAAAATCTTTCCCTCGCTCCTTCTAAGAGTAAAATCCAATATCAAATATAGCTACATGGTTTGGGATGATGATGAGGTAAAATGTTATTTAAGAAATATAACAACGGAAGGAAGGGCAGGATTGAGGTCAACTTTTCCCCAAGAAAAATTTTAGGGTAAATTACAATTTGGGTCTTCATCTATAAGTTCGATCCCAGAATGAGTCCCGATCTTAATATAAGGAACTTTTTGTGGCTAACGACGAGTATACCTTTGTTTAAAAGTTGGAACCCAACCATCATTCCCTTCCCAACAAAAGCATATTAGTCATGAACTCCAAAATTTTCATTTCCTAAATGGTCCTCCGACCCAAATTGTTACAAATTAAAGATCGAGACCGACTCTGGAATCAGACATATAGATGGGAATCCAAATTGTAATTACCCAAAATTTTAACCATCACTCCTTTCCCGGGGAGCTCTCCTGCTTGTCTTCCCCGGGGACGGCACAACAGAGAGAACAGCACTCCCTGCCAATTGCCAAAACACACCCCAACTTTGCGTCGATTCGTACGCATCTCTCCTTCCACCCTCCCACTTCGTCTTAAATATGTTTCTATTTATATTATTATAAACAAGAGCAACGCAGGAAGGCATTCCCACCCCCTTTCCAGCTGCGAAAGATCGGTCTTTTATATAATAAAAAGAGGGGGTGGGATGCAATGTCACGCCTCCATGACATGGTGGGGTGGAAGACAAACCAAAAGAAAATCAGAAGAATCACAAAGAGAGACGGGGAGTTCCTCTTGAGCGGGAGAAGAGAGGTGGATTGAGTCTGCCTTACGCTAACTTGGGTCATCCTCTTATGCCCATCTTGCTATAAAGACCCCAACCTCCTCTCTTCACCCCCATGCCACTGCAACCCACTTGAGAACCCAGCTTTTTCTCCTTGCCTTTCAGGGCTGAATGGAAGGTGGGTTGGCGTGATTTTGGGTGGTTGAGGTGTGGAGAGGTCAAAGTTTTGATCTTTGTGTTCTGCTTGGTTTGGGGATGGAGAGGGTGATGAGGTTGCCACCGGGGTTTAGGTTCCACCCAACGGACGAGGAGCTTGTGGAACAGTATCTGAAAAGGAAGGTGTTCTGCTGTCCTCTACCGGCTTCCATCATACCTGATGTCGAGCTGTCCAGATATGATCCATGGGATCTACCTGGTCAGTATGTTGTACCCATCTTTTGTGTGGTATTTGTGTCAAAATCTGATGTTCAAACATCCAAGCTGCTTCCTTTTACCCATATTTGATAGCTGCACGGTATGAACTATGATGTGTTGCATCATTTGCCAATGACACAAAAAAAGTTAACTTAAAATTATCTGAATTCTGATGCTTCTGACAGAAGTTTGTAGCTTTGCACATAACGTGTTCGATGAAATGCGCCTTCGGTGGAGGACTGATGTATTTTCGGGTTCTTCTTTGTCAAAACAGTTGTAGGTGCCGGATTCTCCGACAAGGAGAGGTACATCTTCAACTGGAGGGAGGCGAAATACCGTGTCGGCAGCCGCTGCAACCGCGCAGCAGGTTCTGGATACTGGAAGGTCACTGGCAAAGACCGGCAGGTGATGGCAACCAGGAGCAACCAGGTGGTTGGCATGAAGAGGGTCCTTGTGTTTTACCAGGGAAAAGCCCCCCATGGCTCGCGGACAGATTGGGTCATGCACGAATACCGCCTCATGGACGCCAGGGCCCCCCAGGCGCACATTACTCCCCCGAGGAAGCACCACTTCATGACCCTTGTGAGCCTTTCAAGACCTTTCCTTTCCTTGCAATTACTTGCTCTAGTTCCACACGTTTCTCAAGGATATCAGCAGTGAATTGTTTGCATATAATTCAACATGTTAGGTGGCCCAAATGCTCAACCACTTGTCTCCATATTTGTGCAATACATAAACATGGAAACCATCTAGACCTGTTGGTATAGAATACTGTTTCCATGTATCTTATGGACTGTTAAATGCTGTGGATAGGCAGGTATCGCATGCACGTTTCTAAATATGCTTGTGGGTGCACTAATATTGACCATGGTAACTTACATATTACATCAACTAGTCAACCCTTTATAGCTTTTGTACGGGGGAAATGCCCCCACGGAGTTCATAAGAAGTTGGGAACCTGTCACCTCCGCGATCTCCTGTGGTTCCCACACCCGACAGGCAAATCGCTGGTGAATGCGACCCCCAGATGCTTTGGCCTTAGCTTCCGTGCTGCTTCAGACCACTTTGCTTAATTAGTTTATTAATTATGCGCTTGAAAAAGGAACCATGTTGATTTGGTCAATTATCTCTGTTTAACAGTAGTCTATTGCTGCCTTATTATGCAGGACCCCACGGTGCACAAGGAAGAGGACTGGGTGCTCTGCCGCGTGTTCAAGAAGCGGAGAGCCGTGCAGGACGAGGATGAAGAACCTGAGGGCAAAGAGGTGCCCATGTTCTTCGACTTCATGCGGCAGCAGGATGCAATTCCCCGCTCGCCCGCCATCTCGGAATCAAGCTGTGTTACGAGCGAGTGTAGTATCAGCGATGAGGAAATCGACGAGGGCAGCAACTGCAGTACTTTGCGTCTGCTTAGATGACAACATTGTGGAAGATGGAGATCTAAATTTGATCTTTTCCCCGTGAACCCAATGTCGTAGTAATAACAAGTTGATCTGTTTTTAACCTGAGAACATGCTTCAGTGTTTTCTTTTTCCCCTCCTCCCTGAATTCTCTGTGGTGGATTCTCTTTTTTCTGTGTTTCATGGAGACAGAGAGGGGGATTGTAGAAGTGGAGATTATAATAGTGGCACTTCGTAGCTGCAGATGTAGAAGTGCCTTTCCAATTGTAATCATGTCCGAAATGATGGTATCTAATCAAGGTCCGGATCTTTTCCCTTTCTTTCTGACAAGTCATTGAGTAACTAAGGAGAGAAAGAAAGATGTTCTGCCAAAATCTGTATTAAAGAAAGCTGATCATCTTCGCATGACGTACTACTTGTTGGGGAATCTATAGAAAGGTCATCATGATGCCAGTTCGAAACATTATTCACACAAAATGCATTTCTTTTCTTTTTCTCTCTTACCATTTTAAAAAATTGTTGGTTTTCTGTAAGTTCATGCAGGCAAGCTGGTGATCAGTCAAAAATCCATTACAGAGTAACTTATTTTATTCATGCTAGTTTTATCACTGTTTTGTGACCTCTTAGAAATGGGATAATTCTCAAAGTCCAGAATCAAGGAATAAAGAAGCACATGCTGTGCGTGTGGTTGGCTCGCGCTTTTTGGCAAAGGCACTTCTGGTTTTTTTTGGAGAAAGGGGATCCAATGGTTGTGAAAACGAGCACTAAAATTAAGAGGAAAAGGGGAAAATGGCACATATTCCTGTGTTATACAAGAGGGATGGATTATTGACCATTGGATATATCTTGGAAATGAAGTATCTGGTGCTGAAGAACCGTTTGACCATACAGTAGTGATAAAAAATTCATAAATTCTGATGGTTTTACTCTACTATTTGTGTCGTGCTTATGAACTCATTTATTACTTTCTTAACCAAAGGATCTTGTCTTAGGTTAAAAATATGATAATCAGAACGTAGAAAAAGATCTTTGTAACTCTTTCATTTTAAATATCGGCAGTAATGTTTTTATTGAAATCTACATGTTTTTTTTATTAACAACAACAAAGTCTTTTCCCACAATTAAATAGGGTCGGCTAAACGGATTATTCGCCTCCATTCAGATCTATCTTGGGTCAATCACGGGCTTATATCCACAAAACTAAGATCCTTTCGTATGGTCTCTTTCCAACACTTCTTGAGTCATCCTCGCCCTCTCTTAGCCGGTTCAACATCTCAATACTATCATCTCCTAACTGGTGCATCACCTGATCTTCTCTGTAAATGTTCAAACCATCTTAAGAAGTTTTCTAGCATCTTATCCTCGATCGGAGCTACACCAACTTTCTTTATCATTGCATCATTCCAAATCTGATCTTTACGTGTGTGTGTGTGTGTGTGTGTGTGTGTGTGTCCACACATGCACCTTAGCATTTTCATTTCTGTTACATTCATTCTCTGCACATGTCTATGGTTCACGGCTAACATTCAGATCTATAATGCATAACAGGTCCCACAGATGCTTTGTAAAACTCTCCTTTAATTTTTAAAGGAATTTTCTTACTCACAGAGAACAACAGAGACTCCTCTCCACTTTAGTCAGCCTGCATTTATTCTATTAGTAACATCCCCATCAATTTCCCCATCATGTTGCAGAATAGATCCCTGATATCTAAAGGAATCTCTCTTCTGAATTTTATCGTCGCCAATCTTCATCTCGATTTCTTCACAATTGCTTTCATCAAAGGTGCACTCCATATATTCTGTCTTAGTCCTACTTATACGAAATCCTTTAGTCTCCAAGTCATGTCTCCAGATCTCAAGCTTCTCATTTACTCCATCTCAAGTCTCGTCAAATAACACAATATCATGAGCAAATAACATACACCAAGGCAACTCATCCTGAATGTGACTTGTCAACTCGTCCATAATCAAAATAAAAAGAAATGGACTCAAAGCAGAACCTTGATGTAGATCAATGTTGATGTCAATATATCCAGTCTTCCCAGACGGGGTCCTTACACAAGATAAGGCCCTGTCATACATGTCCTTTTATGATGTTAATGTATAAGACATGTACTTGTTTCTTCTCCAACACTCTCCACAATATCTCTCGTGGGACAGAATCATAAGCCTTCTCCAAATCAATAAAGATCATATGAGGGTTCTTCCTTTTAGCTCTATAAATCTCCATTGTTCTCCTCATCAAATGGATGGCTTCAATTGTTGTGCGACCTAGCATGAATCTGAATTGGTTTTCTTTTACGTTGGAAACTTGCCTCAACCTTCTTTCAATCATACATTCCCAAATTTTCATAGACTCATCAACTTGATACCTCTATAATTTGAACAATTTTGAATGTCTCTTTTATTCTTATAAAGAGGCACCACGATGCTCCTCCTCCAATCTTTAGGCATTTTTTTGCTTTGCCAAATAATATTGAATAGATTCGTAAGCCAAGTCAAACTACGCTCACTTAAAACTCTCCATACTTCTATAGGGATGTCATTCGGTCCTACATCTTTCCAGGGTATCATAACCTTCAAGACCTCCTCTACTTCCTTTCTTTGTATCTGTCTATTGCTTGCACGATTCAAGTAACTTTCACTACAAACTAGATCACCCAAAGTGATCTCTCTATTTCCTTCCCCAATGAAAAGTTTATGGAAGTACTGCTCCCATCTAGTCTTTATATCCTTCTGAGTAACAAGCACATACCTTCCTCGTCCTAATGCATCTCATTTGAAAAGATTTTTGGTCTTTCTTTCTCTTGCTTTGGCCAACCTGAATATATCCTTCTGTCCCTCCTTAGAGTCGAGATTTTTATACAAAACTTTATAAGCTTTTGACTTAGCTTCGCTTACGGCCTTCTTTGCTTCCTTCTTCGCTATTTTGTAGTTTGTGATAGTTTCCTCTGTTCTATCCTTAGATATAGCTTTAAAGAAAGCTCTTTTTATTTTTAGCTTCTCTTGCACCCCTTCACTCCACCACCAAGTCTCCTTTTTACTTGGAGCCCCTCCCTTTGACTCGCCTAACATCTCTTTGGCTACCTTTCGGATACAAGATACTACTGCCTCCCACATTTCGTTTGTACTACCGTTACAATCCCAAGATAAGTCTTCTAAAACCTTTTCCCTGAAGCTCACTTGCTTCAGTGGAAGATTCCACCATCTTGTTCTAGTTATCTTAGAACCCTTTCATTTGATTCATTTGCAGTCTTGACAACAAAACCTGTCGCTTCTCCTCAATGCAAAGTAATCTATCTGTGTTCTAGTTGGCCCACTCTTCAAGTAATTAAATGTTCCTCCGTCTTCTTGAAGAGAGTGTTTGCTATGAAAAGATCATATGCCATTACAAAATCCAGGATGGCTTTTCCCTCTTCATTTCTGTCACCAAAATCATGTCCTCCATGAACTCTAGCATACACTAAAGCATCTTTTCCCACATGTCCATCAAGGTCACCACCGATGCAAATCATCTCTCTTTTTAGGATTCCTTGTATACTTTTATCCAAATCCTCCCAAAAAGCTTGTTTAGTCCTTTCATCTAAACCAATTTGCGGTGCATAAACTGAGATGATATTAAGAATTTCTTCTTCAAGCACTAATTTTAGCAAATTAATTCGATCCCTGAATCTTTTCACCTCAACCACGTAATCCTTCAAATACTTATGACAACCACTCCAACACCGTTTCTACCCTTATCTTTACTTGAATACCAAAGTTTAAAGCGTGTCTTCTCAATCTCCCTTGCTTTCTCTCCAACCCATTTAGTCTCTTGAAGACATAGTATATGAATCTTCCTTCTTTCCATCATATCCACTATCTCCATCAACTTTCCAGTTAAAGTGCCAATATTCCAACTACCAATATGCAACTCCATTGCAATCTCTTCTGGACTAACTTCTTTACTCGCATGCGTTAATTATGCGAGAACCCTTGTAAATTTTGGACTGCATCGGGTGGTGCTGCAACGGAACTAACTTAATTACCTACATGTGTTCCTCATGTGAGAATCCTTTGAACTACATCCAGCTACGATGTAGCGGCCCTTGCCAATTTTTCATTGCATTCGGGTGATGCAACACATCGTAAGTAGAGAACGTCCCTACGAAATCTGTATGTTTGCTTAAATCCATGTTGAAAAGATCCGATTGTCAAGTGGCAACTTCTTAAATAGTATTTTTTTAGATGTACTATTTAAGAAGTTGTCTCTGACTATTTTACGATGGTTGTCGGCTACCAAACGCAACCCTCCTCATTTACCCGGGCTTGGGACCGGTCATGGCTGAGTTCATGTTTTTAGATTTATTAGAAAAAAACCCGATGTGATAGGCTATTCTCAAATACTTTTATGAATTTCAGATGTGGGATGAGTGATAAGATAAAAGTAATTTTATCCCGATAGTTGGATTGTGGGATACATATTGTAAGCATATGCTCTACATGTACGCGGGCTAGGATCGGGTGGCGAAGTTACACGTGGCATATCATGGTGTTGGGGTCCATACGAGGCTAGGAGGCTCGGGTGGGTGGACCCAACGCTATGGGGCTTCCTTGAGAATCGACTGATAGAGAAAACATGCCATCAAGATCGTCAGATCAGGTCCGATGAGGCAAGATCCAACAGTACATGTGTGTCTTCCTCCGCAATGGGCGGATGTGCGAAGGCGAGTCTCCATCGAGGTGACATCCCCTCATACTGACTCCTCTGAGAGACCTGACGCTCGTAAAAACCCCTGGATCACTGGCGGAGACACTAGTGAGTAGAGGTGACAATGGTGTGAGTTGTTGTGAGCTAGCGGTGGAGACTCTCCTGAGGAGGTGAAGGAGATCGGATCAGAGGTGTGAATTCTGGTCATTGAAGACATGCATATGTTAGTACCAAGATGAGGCATGTGTGCATTCTTCGTAAGTGAAGTGGAAGCCCCATTCGGGGTGAAGGAGCGAAGGATCGACTGTTTACCTCTGGTAGACCGAAGATGAAATAGGGTAGAGGTGATTGGGGTTCTGGAGAAGGGAAGCAATGAGCGAAGGGGTTAGCAAGGATGATGGTTGTATGGTGGAGGTCAGAGGATGGTCATGTGATGAGGGGGAGAGTCGTAGACGTCATAAAATAAAATAAAATTGGAGCAAAAATGGAAGAAGATGTACCTGACCGGATCAAGTCACTAGTTTGATGAGGGGATTAGGCTTAGCGACCAAAGCCAGCTCGGGTCTTCTCACATCAAGGGCTACCAGGCCTCAATGCTCAATGTTGGTAAAGCCATCGTTACTCGACCGAAGATTCCAAGGGTCGACACCTAGGAAGAGGTCATCAACCCTTAACCAATTCACCCCTTCGTTGTCACTAGAGTGGCGATAGAAACTAGGTCAATGCTCGTGTGTTGGTCGACGAAGGAAAGAGGAGGAAAAGGCATGGTATTTTAAAGGGGGTTCTCCGGTTAAAGTTGGTCGTGCAGACGTGTGAAACGGGTGGATGGAGCAGAGAGGGCCATGATTTCATGGCAATGAAGGTTGTGCAAGGTGGACGAGAGTTAGGGCTACATTGAGGACGAATTAAATTATGGAGAGGAGGTTAGCATTATTTGCCAAAAATGGAAGAGGGTGAGGTTTGGCGAGGTGTAACAGCAGATGAAGCAAGGCAGCTTGAGGTAGGGGAAATGTTCTGGGCCATTGGATCACAAGATCCAATAGTCTAGGTGTGAGCACGAGGGAGCAGGTTGGATTAAATCAGAAGATATGATCGCACGGTTGAGGAAGCGGTGGAGAGGAACGGTTATGATAGAATACGGGCTTGATGCTATGGGTACAAGAGAAGGGGAATCATGGAGGGAGAAGGACCATGGGATGAGATGCAATCAAGCGATTAGGAGGAGTGCAAGAATGTGTGTGTAGATCACATCTAATGGCACAATCGAATGGTTGTGGGTGGAGCAGAGAGGGACGTCTGGGATGAAGGCTGGAGGTGATGATCCAAGGGCTATCGGTGAGGCCAGGTGGATCAAGGATAGATGGTTTGCAAGGCATCTCCATAGAGCGCTACAAGGCTTGTCCAGATTATTCAAAAATAGAAAAAATAAGAAGAAATTAGAAAATAAATAAAAGGAATATACACATAAATTCAAAACATGAAAGTTGTATGTCTCGATGAGATCTACAAGTTCCATGTTGACAAAAAGTCAAAAGAGGTCAACTTACACTGATGAATATGTGATTCATCACTCTTAAAGTTGAAAATAGAGCTTAGTCCCTGGGTATTTAGCAGCATATTTCCTTTTATCTTGCATAAATAGCATTCACGCATCAATCCACAATATATGCATTTTAGCATTCATATTTGCATTAAATAAGAAGCCAATTCATTTGTAAAATCCACTTGTAAAATATCCACCTATTTATTTATTTCATATCTCCTCCAAAATCAAATCATGCCTTCCTTATAATGTGTACACTATTAGTTAATAATATAAGGAAGAAGGCCAAAATCCCTCTATTATAAAATACCCAATAAAGCCCCAAACCCCTGGACCTTAGAATGCCAATATTTCTCTTACAAACTCCGAATTAGGTCTACTCACCTTCAGATTAATACACATCCATAGACATTTAAATGAGACTAATTTCATTTAATTCGTAGCTCGTATGCAAAACTTGGATTTTTAGCTCCCCCTTATATACTACATATGTGTATATTTGTACTCTTGTATTTTTGTATCATATTTGACCTCATCCCCGTTTTTAATCAACATGAAACTTGTAGATCTCATCGAGATCTACAGCTTTCATGTTTTGAGTTTTTTCAAATTCAGCCTCCTTCTCCCTCTAATATTATTTTTTCTTCTCAACCACTCAGAGCTGGCCACAAGGCTCCCTCTGATTGCGCCACCGGCCTGCCCCCTTTGACCGGTCTGCCAGCACCCCTGACCGTTGGATCTCAATCCAGATCCAACGGCCCAATGACTTCTTCGCACGCCCTTGGTTCCCCACTGTCTAATCATACCAGCTCACATCCGCACTGTCCGCTAGCGCCTCGCCCACAGTCCACCACGTGGCACTCTGTGCGCCATCCGATCTCACTGTGAGCACCTTGATCTATATTGTCTTCGCTCCCCACCATCCAATCGCAGATCTGATCTAATTACGCCCGTCCCTTCGCGACGCATCCGCAGCACACCACATGGTGCATTACGCACCCTCCGATCATCTCCAGAAGCATTGCATCTTGGCCCTCCATCTCGCACGTTGTATGCACCCTCCGATCAAACCCAAGACCTCATCAGGACCACTCGTTAGCGCCTCGCCCTGCGTCCGCCGCGTGGCGCGTCTTGAGCCCTTCGATTTCGCTCCCTAGATCTGATCCCAAGCGTTAACCTCCACCTCCATCAGGGCCATTGGATCGCCTGATCCAACGGTCGAAGCTTCGTCGTCTACCTCCCGCACACCTCGTGCCCACGTCTCTCACCGTGCGCAAGGAGCCGCCCCCTTTATGTTTTGGGCGCCACGCCGATCACCTTCTCCGCCACCTGACACCACCACTACGCAGCCCACACGTCCCTCATCCTCGCCATCCCCCTTGATCTCCATGCCTACCCTCAACCTCGCTCCACGATACCCACAAACTCAACCTCTTCGCCATCCATGCCGTCACCTCCATCCTTTAAATACTTCGCCTCCAGCCACTTTCACCCCCATCCGCCACCACAGAGAGTATTTCCAAGCTCCCACCTTCAAATTGGTGACAACAATTTGACCTGAGGTCTAGCGAAGACCGAGAACCACCTCCATCGAGATCTACGGCCCTCCATCGTCGTGCTGCAGCTTCATCCGTGAACTGCAAGAGCTCAGGTCCCCTACCAGCCTTTGAGCGACGACCCGGAGGCTCCCTCCGAGCTTCTGACCCCAGGTAGACACCTCCACCCCTCTCTGATCTTCTTCTTTATTTTTCTTCTTCTTTCTCCTATTTTCTTTGTCCTCATCTCTTCCCTTCTCGCTCCGCCAACCATCCTACGAGCTCCGCAAGGGAGCTCTGATCTTTGCGCTACCCATCGTTCCCTCTGCCGACAAGCTTCACCTCTCACCGACGCCAGCTCCGCTACCTTGGTGGAGCTCGATCACCGGACCCCCTTACTTCTTCACAGGCCTCGCACTTCACTCCAGATTACCCCACGGACACATAGCATGCTTCGGATATCTTCTAACCCCCTGCGGGTACATCCATTTCGATTGGTCGGAGACTCATCGGAGCTGCTTCCGAACATGTCCGCCACCGCACTCCAAAGCTGCTCAGCCACTCCTGAGACCACCGAAGACTCCCTGAAGCTTCTACAAATCTTCCCAGCTACCTGGATGCCTCCGGCGAGCTTCATCGATGCCCAGAGGACGAGGCGGAGTCAGGCCCCCTTCGTCGGAGCCCAGTCTTCTCCGCTGCAGGAGGTGGCGGGTGGCCGAAGAAGAAGAACAACCGCCGTTCGATCTCCTTGATCGAACGGTCCCCATCGAGCCACGGCGCCCACGTCCCGAAGCCGTAGGATCAGGAGGATTCGACGTTCCATACGCATCCATGTCACCGCTTCATCACACTCCAGGTGCCGTTGGATCAATCTAGATCCAACGATCACTGATCGACCACGCCTTCGCCTCAGGAGCGAACCATCGCCGTTGGATCACTTGCGATCTAACGGATCCAGATGCGCCACGCCTCAGCATCCATTGACCGTTGGAGCGTCACTTGATCCACGGTCCAGATAAAGCCACATCGTCCGATCCGAGCCTCATCCCTGACCACTAGGCTCGGATCACCCGAAGCTACTCCGAGTCAGATCCGAACCTCAGGACTACCCGATCCTCGATCTGAGCCTCTGAAGACCACCGAGCCTGGGACCCCCACGTGATTTGCACGTGCGTCTGGGTAAATTGCAGCGAGGCCCCTAGAGGTTTCCATATTTGCATTTCAGTCCTTGCCAGGAGACCCCACGTGAGGAGCACGTGTTCTGTGGGAAAATTACATCTACCCCCTCAGCATTATAGGTAATTGCATATTGGTCCCTGTCAGCACGTTTTATTTTTATCAATTTTAATTTCTGTAATTGCATTTATTCCCCCGTCTTTGCTCGCATATTTATGCACTCATTTTAATTCATTCTTTAATTTGGAAAATTGCATTATGTAGCGTATGTTGTCCTCTTCCATATGTGACACCTGGCACATTTTTATAATACCAATGGATTTTTCTATTAATTAATTGGTTGAATTTTGCTTTATTTTTCCCATTTATGCCTTTAATTTGTAGTAATTTCTCTGTGACTCCAAAAATCCCCAAAAAAATCACATTAGATCTAGGATAAGAAGTTTACGTTGTGTAAAAAAATCAACTCATTTGCACGAATTTCGAGTCCTGAATAAATCATTTAGTGATTTTCTTAATTAATTTTTAATAGGTCCATTTCACTTAGAAATTTATGTTTAATAATTTTCCTGGATTCCTCACCTTCAGATCTATATAGGATAATTTTTATTTCTAAAATTATTGTGAGTTTATTAAAATTAATTTAGTCAAAATCACCCTGCATTCATTTTTTAATTCACAGTAAATTCATTTAGTGTCAGAAAATTCAAAAAAATTAGTGTAGCTTAATTTCATCCCATTTCATCATCTGGCCAAGTTTCGTAATTTTTGGATTTGATCACTTATCCGAATTAACTTGTAAACTGGTTGGATTGTGCATGTGTCTTGCATAAAATATTGAAAAAGATAAAAAAAATAAATATATCCTCTGAAAATCAAACCTTGGAAATTGCTAAAAATCTATCTAAGGAGACAACTGCCTCCCTGAGTTCGACCTTGGGCTTGCCCAAGTAAAATAAATTTGCCATGTGTGATTAACTTGACATTAATTCAAAGTGGTTTTTGATCTGCTCTCATTATTCGACTACAACGAACGACATCGATTAATTTGACCATTAATTTAATTGAATTAATAAGGGTAGCGAGAAGCGTTTCAAAATGGCGTCGTTGCCAGGGAGGCACGGCTTAGGTTAATTTGCAGTAAAATTTTGAGTGTTTGATTTTCTATCCCCAGGTAGTCTGACCCCCGGTTTTCTTGTGAATATTTTTATGTCTTTTAATTCTTGTATTTTTGTATCGTTCTCTATCTGATCTCAACTTGTTTTTGTGCGAGGGATGCGAGAAGTCGAAGATGCTTCAAGGAACCTACATTTTAATTTGTTTGAGTGATTCGAGAGGACTTGTATTTCTCATTTTCTTCAATTTTGCATTATTTCCAGCGGTTCCCGTTTGGATTCTCGCGAGTGTAAATATAGTGAAACTGTATCCCTGTCTGCAATGTGGTTTGAATTTTTAGAATAGGCGTGCCCTAGTGGATCCACGAGCCAATCTAGAGTTTGCTTGCGCTCGTAATTTTTAGGACCACACAGCCACTTAAAAGATGCACTTAGATCGCAGATCTAGTCAAATCAACCTGTGCTTCACTCGCTAATAGAAATGCCTATCTAGGAGCGGATTTTGTCGTCTACATTTGCATGTAGTGTAAAGATTTCGATTCCGTTTTGCATCATGCATAAAAGTGAAGGCATCACTGTAAGTCTTCTTCACTCAGCATAAGCATCATCGTTTTTTGTGCATCGGCTTTTCTCGATTTCTCTCTCTTGATTTTCCAACTTAAGTAAAAGGAAATTGGGACTCGACGATAGGCGTGCTATGTGGATTGGACTAAACCAGTGAAAATTTAACTTAAAATCGTGACTGCTAACATTATTGACCAAAAAAATCAATAAAATTGAAAATTCTGCTTGTGTGAGATTAACCCCGACCTTATTTTCAGGCTGAGTGAGGGTAATTGAGTGTGTGTGAACACCTTAAGGCTGAGCCCAAATTCCCTCCTTCTGAAGGATATTGAGAATCCTTAAGCGCATCATGTAAGCATGTCGATCGCATCGTATGCAATCGGAGCAACTAGTCGCACTAGTCGCTAGATGTGGCGGAAATTAAATTTTTTTCAAACTAAAGATGAAACCACATGATCACGAGAACACTTCTCAGATCGTTTCATCAAACCACAAAGTATAAGGAATACCTCTTGAAGCGTGGTTGCGATCGTGAGATCCCAAACAAGAGATCCTCCTGTCTTAAGTCCGATCCATGAAGAATGCACTTGCGGGCACGATGATGAGTCGCGTTCCTCCCGCAATCCTCGATGAAGATCTAAGCGATGGATCTCCTGATTTCGTCAAACGAAATCCGTCATCTTCCTTTAGAGTAAGCAACTCCAAAGCAGAAGGAGATCCTCGAGTCGTTGAAGGCGAAGCCGAAAAGGTCTCTCCTTTCTCTACACAAGATGGACGATCATCTTTTGGAGGAGAGAAAGAGAGAGGGCGAGAATATGAGAGAGAGAGAGTTGTAACCTTGTACAACTCTTAATGATGTACCTTGAAAGGCTAGGATAGCCCTCCTTTTATACTAGTTTCGGATCCAATGGATCTCAATCCATGGGACACATAGATCCAACGGTCATGCTTGGTCTATGTTATAATCAATGGCTATAATTGTTGTTGGTTAAAACCAACAACATTTATTTATATTAAATTAAATATATGTTGCAACATGATCAACACATTTTTAATTTAACATAATAAATTAGTTAAGAGATTAATCAAGATAATAAAATGGGGATAATATTGCCTCCTAAAAAGGGGGCGTCACCCATGACTTTTTCATGGGTGACGCCACCTCATCAAAGGTGGTTTTTATCTCCCTTTTATTATGTTATATTATCTCTTAATAATTTGTAATAACTATTATCACAAAATTATTCACCAAATTAATTCCAAATTAATTTGTGAATATTTCAATCATGCCATTGAAATAATGTGAATCACATTTACAACCCAAACTAATTTTGTAAATTACATTTCCAATTAATTAATGTGAATCCAATTCACATTAATAATTAACAAATGTTATTTACAAAGTTTCTCTCTCTAATATATTATAAATCATATTTATAATATATATGATTAATATGGATAGTGCTATCCACATTATTCATATCCATGATAATTAAATCACATTTAATCATCTTTGATCTCTTTTCTCATGTGCCCAAATAACATGAATCACATTCATGTTATTCATATCCTTGATAATTAAATCAAATTTTACTATCTTAGATATCTCTTCTTATAATATGAATCAAATTCGTATTATTCATGATAATTAAATCACATTTAATTATCCATTTTCTCGATGCTTGGATACAGATGTCATCAAATAAGTTATTCTTGAACTCCTTCAAGAATAATGTGCTTTCTCCGCAGATACTTGGAGATAAGGACATGACGATTGTATTGTTCCACGTATAGTGACTTGGATGTTGAGATTTTATCTCAAATCCAGATCTTACGAGCCTCCCATAGATGCTTGATTAAATCAAGACCGCAAGTCTAATCTTCTCATTGAATCGAAATCTCATTCAGACCAAAGTCCACCACTTGGACCAAGATCAGATTGCTTCTCTACTGGAAGGAGTCACTAAAATCCAAACCTGTTTCATCACTCCCTCGGAATGGAAGCGTAATGGATATACAATCGTTTATGATCACATCACCCTCAGGTATTCCGAATACCTGTACATCTTGCATACTGGAAGACCTATGATCAACCCGAAGATCAAGATCAATTTTATACTGTCTTCTTTAGGGTCTTATCAATAAGTTTCTCATTTGATCATTGGGATTTGGTATCGATCATATACTTTTCAAAAGCATATATCATAACTAGGTCTTGATCATATACTTTCCAAAAGTATATATCAAACCTACAAATTCAGTCAAGCTTCCAAAGCGAGACGACCGCGCACGGAATTTGATTCTTCCCAATATCTCATGAGTGAGATCATGTCTTCCGATTCAATAGTGAACCTGTATGATCCCTCTGAGAGATCGTATTACTCATATGCCCTTACATGCACACCTGCGCGTCGGTGTATAGACCTTGGTTAGGTCATCAACCTATTGGTCTGCCAAATGTACACACTCAGACATATAGTAACACATCTGTCTCTGGTCAGAGGATGCGTGCCTATGCTGTGACAACATTCAACATAGGACTTAGGTTATCTCGATATCGTTAAGTCAAACCATTGACCTAACTTATCTGACACCTCCGAATCTCTATTCCTATGCAGAGGACCTGCATCAAGTGGTCGGTCAGATATCAGTCTATGTGAGAAAGGATTGCCATCTCCTACTCAGGTTGGAGATCACATCTTAACAATCATTTGATGGTGCTTGATGAGTCCTCAATCTAACTATTTAGATTTTCATCCAAGCACCAGCCTCTATGATTCAACAATTGAATCAACAACTGTATGATCATTAAGACAGCCATGGTACATAACCCTAATTGTACTAAGGGACCTATTATGCAAATTGTTTATTCTTTATTTCAGATCAGGGAATGATATTCGCAATAACATTTATTTCATAATGGTTTGCCGTGGGCTCACATGTCCAACAATCTCCCACTAGCCCAAAGAGCCATTAATGGGCTAATCATTTAAACCCACACTCATGTGACAATCATAAGCTATTTAGAAAATAGCTAGGTAAGGTGATCAATCACTATGTTCCCGCGAGACTACGCCAAGTCCTTTTACGACACTTGCATATCCCCAGTAACAGTTCTCACATCCAATACGAATGTTGCATCTAATGCAACCAATACTCAATCTAGTCAAAGCAGTTATAGTGTCCTTGACACTATTGCTCAATTATTATAACTAGTATTTCCATAATCCTTATCAGAATACCCTTATTCCTGGAGATCTCTATCTCCTAAGGTATTCGCAGTTAAGACCTTTTAGATTTCTATCTGCAAAGTCTTAAGTTCTTGATGATGAGACTTTGAGATCATTATCTCCATGTATTGTCATCTTTGGAGATATTGTTATTACTACAATCAAGTGTTCTATCTCCACCGTAGGATTAGTAACAGTTTACTACTCCTACTGCATGGTAGATATCTGGCTTTTGTACACATCTAGCATACACTAAGCTTCTCATAACTGATGTACAGGTGCAAGCAGTTCTAGCATTCACTTCCTCAACTCTTTGAGGTGCTATCCCTTTAGATAGGTCAGTACCAAATCTTAAGGGAATGAGGCCTTTCTTTGAATTTCCAAAAATGGAATATGTCCATGGTGCACTACAAATGTGACAGTCCCAATACCCTCTTTTCTTTGCTTCTGAACAACTTCAGAACTAAGATCTAAGAGGTATTCTTGAGATCATATCTCAAGGTATGGAATAGCCAGTCTATAAAACACTTACTATCATCCTTATATCAATCCAAATAAATAGGATATTATCTACATTTAACACGATAAACACAATGGTAATCCCACTAAGCTTCACATGGTACATCAAGATTCTATCTGAAATCATAACACTTATGATTTCATCAAATCTGATGTTCCAACTACAAGAAGCTTATTTGAGTCCATAGATGGAGTTTCTTCAGCTTGCACACCTTGCTTTCCTCAACCATGAAGCCCTGGGGCTACTTCATGTGAATATCCTCAGAGAGGTATTCTTAGAGGAATGCAATCTTGACTTACATCTTGAAGATGAAATAGTTAAGTTGTATAGCTAAGGTTAGCAATATTTTGATGATTTTAAGCATGGTTACCGAAGAGCAAGTTTCATTGCAAGCAATGTCTTTTCTTCCAGTGTGTAGCTTATGGCTACGAACGGAGCTTTGAAAGTCCCTACCTTCTCATCAGGTTCCCTCTTCTCTTGAAGATCCATTTACACCTTTATGGGTCTTACCCATGTAGGTGGATCCTCGAGGGTCCATATACAACACTTGTATATGAAGTCTACTTTAGACTTTATTGCTAATATCCATCTTTCCATGTCATAATCCTTGGGATATTCATCACATGAAGTCCGATCATTGTCAGACTTAATCGACACATGGAATACATCCTCAAACTCATTTGAAGAGGTATTAGTGTTTCATATTAGTTGTCCTTTTAGTTCTCGATTTTAGGAGCCTCATTATCTTCTCAAAATTAAATGAGTTCCTTCACTTCATTTTCATCTTGATTCTCAAGAGTCTCAATCCTCCAAGAATCACATTCTCAGAGATGAGATCTTTTAAGAATCTCAAGGTCATAAAGTAGGTATCCAATACCATCCTTTATTTTCCTAGTGAAGTAGTACTCTCTAGTGCTTAATTCAAGCTTACTTGCGTGGAATCTTATTATGGATATATAGTGTAGTCTCTACTACATATATACCTGGAAACTAAGAGGTAATTATGCTAAAATTCATCATTGATCAAATCATGTCACACATG
This sequence comes from Ottelia alismoides, assembly GCA_037367405.1. Classification (NCBI taxonomy): domain Eukaryota; kingdom Viridiplantae; phylum Streptophyta; class Magnoliopsida; order Alismatales; family Hydrocharitaceae; genus Ottelia; species Ottelia alismoides. Next base: position 164,690 of record JAZKJV010009706.1, read on the forward strand.
ATCCAATTGTATCTCCCTACAACTCCATTGAGTTCAGGTTTATCAAGAGGAGTGAGATAGAAATGATATTCATATCTCCATAAGGTATTCTTTGAATTTTATCTAATAGGTACAAGCTACCTAGGTTAGATCAAATTCATTTCATCTTTCTTCAAACTTTGGTTCTAAACCAAAATTGTGAAATCTTTGAACATTTCAAAGGTTTCTCAGGTGAAGAGAAGAATTCTCATATCATACATAATCATCAATAGATATCACATATCCATAATGTTTACTATGATATAGATGATCTACATACATCAATATGTATGAGATCTTGAATACCTCGACATCTAACACCATTCCCAGAGAAGGGTGTATTGGACATTTTTACTTTGAATACAATATTCACGAGTATGTAAGATTTGAACTTTTAGACATTCTAAAGTTTCATATCTTACTAGTCTATTGATCAAATCAACAGACAAATGTCCAAGGCTTGATGCCATATCATTGTTAAATGATCTTCATCCTCCTATTGATCTTATAAGGTTTGATTTTCAGTATTAGAAATTTTAATGAACCATTCATTAATTTTCTAATTTTGTGGAGTCCACTAGATGTTAGATTACTATCTGAAATATTTCCATCATAACTCTTTATGATAGTTCTATTTCAGAATTCATGTTTATTTCCAACATTTAGAAACAAACAATGAGGGTATTCTAATATCTAGGTCATAGAGACATTCTCTACGGCTAAGGGCTCTCCCACTGAAAATATGAAGTCTATCTATCCAACAGAGATTGCTGCAACAATCCATGTAGATGACTACTAAACCTTAAGATCAAATTTCTAATCTTCTAATATATATATATAGGGAAAATGGAAGCTACACCGGGGGGTGCAACCAACTAGCTACACCTGGGTATTTTTCTCATTGATTTTTGATTTTTTTGAAGGAAACTTATAGGGGATTTACTTAGTTTATTGTGTGGAATATTTTTTTCAAATTTCATGCAAAACAAACACTCCTAGCATGCCCTTCTATATATGGTCAATTTCAATAATTCTGAAACCGTTAAAATGTCATAGCCTTGAGGGAGATGATAGAAATGTCAAATTTTGTTGAAATTGATATGATATCATGGTGATATATAGTGATTTAAATCCCCCTAGGTTTCATTTCAAAAACACAAAAAATCAATGGAAAAAATGGTCGGGTGCAGCTAGTTAGCTACACCCCCAGGTGCAGCTTCCCCAACCCCATATATATATGCAACCAATTGCAAATGTCATTAGAAGATTGGGATACAATTGTCAGACTTTATCTTATGAAATAAGTAAGTCAGAGTCAATGATTATTTGTAGATTATTTTGATGCTCTATCTGAGTCCTTTACTAAGGATTTTAGACAGATTTGATAGTCACACTATCAACACATCAACTTATTACATTATTGGCATTCATCCAACTCTTTGGATGTCATATGGAAGTCACAGAAGTACAATCACCTCTTTGACTTTCCTTCTTACATGGGTCCAACCCATGCTTCCACTATGCTCTCTTCATCTATAAACAACCATTGTTCAAGACAAAGAATCTCTTATGTTGAATTCAAAAGATTTCAATACAAGAGCACTTCAACATTTATACATGCTTCATTAAATTCATACAATATGAATATTATGAAGCTTCATGAATGACTAGAGTATAGACAGTAGAATGATGACACTCATCATGTCTACATCTATCTAGACTCTTAAAACATTGGTTCCGGTAGGTATTCAAATATTTTGAATACATCATCTCTTTCGAGCTACCATTCTGCATCATGTCATTCATGATTAAATGTCTAGAGCACATATGTATGCCAGAACATCTTCTTAGATTTTTATAAGGATTATTTGACAATTGCGATCATCATCGACATGTCACTTCCAAAGTACACTCGATGAAAGATCAAGACGATAGAGACATACGAAACCTAAGGTGATGTCTTATTATCTTATTTAATTGTCATTCCTCATTATGTTGAGGAAACTTGCACATTGCAACCAATACATTATGTGTCCAATTGCAAGTACAATATCTGGATCATGAGTCCAATCCAAGATATTTTACTGGTTATTATTGAGTATAATATTGAGTGGTTTTAATGAAGGATTATCTGAAACAAGAAATTTACATAAGGGTATATATATTATATATACATGTTTTACTTTGATTTAGGAATTTTTATATCAAAGTTGTCTTGCCTTGTCAACAATGAAAGTTCATTCCCTTAATTACTTTCAATGTAAGAGATATTCTTACCATTATATATCCAACAAGATCTGGGATCTCCTTTCCTATCTTTGTCACATCCCAATAATATGAGAACTTGTGACTCCGATAAAAAGAAGCGGGAACTCATTCCGCCTTGCAAGTCCAACTTACATTCCCAATTCGGTCTTTAACACTCGGGCCTACCACCCCTAAGATGATGTTGACCCCTTGCTAATTGAACCAACCGTCAATAGGATTAGAACTCGCTATGCGCAATCCAGTATCGCCCCAATAATATGAGGACTCGATATTGGGGTCACTACGCATACGACCTTACTCTTTCGAGAAGCAAGGAGCCCGATCCAGATGCACTTGCATATAGGATATGTCACTTCGGACAGGCTTCTCCTACATACAATCCCTGGCGACGGAACCCTTCGCCTTGACGGGAGACCATGGATGTCACTTATGTGATCCTCCATCTCATATTCAAATTTTATAATTAATTATCGTGAATCACATTCACATAATTAACTCTTCCAAGGGAAATACACATCTATTCATAATAGAGTGTTAATTGGATATAATTAATTTAGTCACATTAAATTAATCATTAATCCAATCATCAATCAACAAACTTGATTATCACTTGAATAGTAGGTATAATCTCAAAGTACGTATTATTCGAATTTTAATAATTAGAAAAATACACATCGACTTTCTCTGGCATTATCCAATCCCTACCCGCTGTCATGGCCAGTACCGACGAGAGTGGGACAGACCACATACGTTGCAACCCACGACCCCAATGCTCTCCCACTAGGCACCATATCCACCTCAGGAAAGGATAATACCAGATAGATCATCATGTACTTTGAGATGCTCATCGGTTTTTCAATCGAAATTATACCATTTAATATACATCAAAACAATTTTGATTATATTATAAGGAGATTTGCTAAACAAATCCCCAATCCTATTCAAGCAAGAGGGTTTTTCATGTAAAAGTTGTCCTACAACTATTGTAGGATAAACTATGGTTTTTCATGAAATCAATGTTTGTTGATGGATTCAAATCAACCAATGATCAAGATCATTATCTTATCATCATGGTTAGGAAAATGTCATTCAATGAAATAATTATTTCTTTAAATATTTCACAAATATTTATCACTAATTATTTCAGAAAATTAACAATTAATTTTCATTATCATATTTGAATGACTTATCACAAGGTTCGTGATCAAAAGATGTCAATTTCCAGCAGTGACCCCCAATCACTAAAATTAACTTATCTTGATCAATTTAAATCCAAAAAAAATGCAAACTCAGTTTCCTAAAATTGCCAATTTGATTCATTAAAGAAACCAAGTGATAATTCACGCATTTCAAGGCAGATCAAAACCGTAATTAACTAATTAATCACGATTAGATCCGCAGTTCCCGCAACTGTGAATACATGCATATTCAAAAGGCCATATCTAGAGAAAATGAAGTCCAAATTTCACAAACTCAGATCCTATGATTTACTTATTTAATGGGGAAAAAATACAATTGAAAATTTCGTGTTTAAACATTTTAAACAGTACTGAAAAAATCAATTAGACAGAGGTACGAAAAGTGAAATGCAGTAAAAAATTTCGCGACCCTTTCAAAACTAAGTCGTCCTAGGTCTATGGATCATATCCAAAACCTTATTCAACCTGGCTCTGATACCACTTGAAGGATATTGAGAATCCTTAAGCGCATCACGGAAGCATGTCGATCGCATCGTATGCAATCGGAGCAACTAGTCGCACTAGTCGCTAGATGCGGCAGAAATTAAAATTTTTTAAAACTAAAGATGAAACCACATGATTACGAGAACACTTATCGGATAGTTTCATCAAACCACAAAGTATAAGGAATACCTCTTGAAGCGTGCTTGCGATCGTGAGATCCCAAACAAGAGATCCTCCTGTCTTAAGTCCGATCCACGAAGAACGCTCTTGTGGGCACGATGATGAGTCGCGTTCCTCCCGCAATCCTCGATGAAGATCCAACCGATGGATCTCCTGATTTTGTCAAATGAAATCCGTCGTCTTCCTTTAGAGTAAGCAACTCCAAAGTAGAAGGAGATCCTCGAGTCGTCGAAGGTGAAGCCGAGAAGGTCTCTCCTTTCTCTACACAAGATGGACGGCCATCTTTTGGAGGAGAGAAAAAGAGAGGGGGAGAATATGAGAGAGAGAGAGAGAGTTGTAACCTTGTACAACTCTTAATGATGTACCTTGGAAGGCTAGGCTAACCCTCCTTTTATACTATTTTGTGATCCAATGGATCTCAATCCATGGGAAGCATAGATCCGACGGTCATGCTTGGTCTATGTTATAATCAATGGCTATAATTGTTGTTGGTTAAAACCAACAACATTTATTTATAATTAATTTAAATATATGTTGCAACATTATCAACACATTTTTAATTTAACATAAATAAATTAGTTAAGAGATTAATCAAGATAATAAAATGGGGATAATATTGCCTCCTAAAAAAGGGGCGTCACCCATGACTTTTTCATAGGTGACGCCACCTCATCAAAGGTGGTTTTTATCTCACTTTTATTATGTTATATTATATCTTAATAATTTGTAATAATTATTATCACAAAATTATTCACCAGATTAATTCCAAATTAATTTGTGAATATTTCAATCATGCCATTGAAAAATTTGAATCACATTCACAGCCCAAACTAATTTTGTAAATTACATTTCCAATTAATTACTTAATGTGAATCCAATTCACATTACTAACTAAAAAATGTTATTTATTCAGTTTCTCTCTCTAATATATTATAAATCATATTTATAATATATATGATTAATATGGATAGTGATATCCACATTATTCATATCCATGATAATTAAATCACATTTAATCATCTTGGATCTCTTTTCTCATGTGCCCAAATAACACGAATCACATTCACATTATTCATATCTTAGATAATTAAATCACATTTAACTATCTTCGATATCTCTTCTTATAATATGAATCAAATTCATATTATTCATGATAATTAAATAATATTTAATTATCCATTTTCTCGGTGCTTGGATACATAATTCATCAAATGAATTATTCTTGAACTCCAAGAATAATGTGCTTTCTCCGCAGATACTTGGAGATAAGGACATGGCGATTGTATTGTTCCACGTATAGTGACTTGGATGTTGAGATTTTATCTCAAATCCAGATCTTACAAACCTCCCATAGATGCTTGATTAAATCAAGACCGTAAGTCTAATCTTCTCATTGAATCTGAATCTCATTCAGACCAATGTCCAACACTTGGACCAAGATCAGATTGCTTCTCTACTGGAAGGAGTCACTAAAATCCGGACCTGTTTCATCACTCCTTCGGAATGGAAGCGTCATGGATATACAATCGTTTATGATCACATCACCCTCAGGTATTCCCAATACCTGTACATTCTGTATACTGGAAGACCTATGATCAACCCGAAGATCAAGATCAATTTTATACTGTCTTCTTCAGGGTTTTATCAATAAGTTTCTCATTTGATCATTGGGATTTGGTATCGATCATATACTTTCCAAAAGCATATATCATACCTAGGTTTTGATCATATACTTTCCAAAAGTATATATCAAACCTACAAATTCAGTCAAGCTTCCAAAGCGAGATGACCATGCACGGAATTTGATTCTTCCCAATATCTCACGAGTGAGATCATGTCTTCCGGTTCAGTAGTGAACCTGTATGATCCCTTTGAGAGATCGTATTACTCATATGCCCTTACATGCACACCAGTGCACCGGTGTATAGACCTTGGTTAGGTCATCAACCTATTGGTCTGTCAAATGTACACACTCAGACATATAGTAACACATCCGTCTCCGATCAGAGGATGCGTGCCTATGCTATGACAGCATTCAACATAGGACTTAGGTTATCTCGATCTCGTTAAGCCAACCCATTGACCTAACTAATCTGACACCTCCGAATCTCTATTCCTATGCAGAGGACCTGCATCAAGAGGTCAGTCAGATATCAGCCTATGTGAGAAAGGATTGCCATCTCCTACTCAGGTTGGAGATCACATCTTAACAATCATTTGATGGTGCTTGATGAGTCCTCAATCTAACTCTTTAGATTTTCATCCAAGCATCAGCCTCTATGATTCAACAATTGAATCAACAGTTGTATGATCATTAAGACAGCCATGGTACATAACCCTAATTGTACTAAGGGACCTATTATGCAAATTGTTTATTATTTATTTCAGATCAGGGAATGATATTCGCAATAATATTTATTGCATAATGGCTCGCCGTGGGCTCACATGTCCCACCTTCCATATCACGTAGCAACTGATCCTAGCAAATATCACGAGTTGAATATTTTTCAGGTTCATCGACTAGTACCAAGTAGCCTCCGCCTATTTACAGGTAGTCAAGGGTGAACCAACGGACTCCGCGACAAGCTGCTAGTAACCCTTCGGGGCGAAGTTCCAGCCTTATCAGCCTCCACCTGCTTGCAGATAGATTGGGGCATGGTCTTTGAATCCATCAACTTGGGTAGGAGCGAAGAAAGGAAGGGTGCATGTATCTTAGGCGACAGGTTAAATAGGAAGGACGCATATGGCTTTAAGCCGACTTCCCTCTAGGCTACGTAACCTTTGCTATTTGCTTGAAAATCACACTTAAAATCAACCAGATTAATTGGACTTAGTTTCGGGTCCTTCCCCGTGTTGAGTGTGAAAAAATAGGGTTTGGATTGAATTGTTTGCTTCAGGTAGGAGTGAAATCCTATCTTTACTTAGAAATCCCGATTCTTCTCGCCAATTCAAGATGATTGACTGGGGGAATATCGACATATTATTCACCAATCTCTCTTTGAGTCCCCCTCGAAACTCATCTTCACCGGACCAAGCGTAACTTGGACCACCTAGAGCTCATGACCCTCTTGAGTTCTGGATTCCTCACAACCAGGGTGGTTACTCTCAAAACAACCCTTTCCTCTCCTCTAATCTTACCGAGGAAGACCAACGCCTCGGTAAGAATCCTTTCCTTGATTTATCCTCTAACCCAAATCATTTCCATTTCCCAGGACTAGAGGACAAGATGCCACCAAAACAACTCCCGGATGAGGAAGAACACTGAGATGACCCACTCCAGCAAGTCTTGGTTCGCCTCACTACAACCGAACAACAGAATGCAGATCTTACAGCAAGAATGGGACAAATCATTACGCCAGGAGGAATTGACCGACCAATGGTTGATGCCTATAACCCAGCAGAGAATGAGATGCACAGTTGGTTGGCACCAGCGGTTCCCCCCGAAGCATTCGAGCTCAAGCCCCACTTCCTTAGTCTGCTACCAAAGTTTAGTGGACATGTAAATGAAGAACCGTATGCCTTTCTCAGAGACTTCGAGCTGGTTTGTAACAACCTTAGTCATCCTAGGGTTGGGCAGGATTACATTCGATTGAAGGCCACCCCATTTGCCTTAGGAGATAAGGCAGCACATTGGTTGAAAAATCTTGGGGTGATATGTACAACCTGTATGCAGTTCAAGGACCGTTTCCTGAAGAAGTTCTTGAAGTATATTGGGAATCCTTAAGCGCATCCCGGAAGCGTGTCGATAGCATCATATGCAATCGGAGCGACTAGTCGCACTAGTCGCTAGATGCGGTGGAAATTAAAAATTTTAAATCTAAAGATGAAACCACATGATCACGAGAACACTTCTCGGATCGTTTCAACAAACCACAAAGTATAAGGAATACCTCTTGGAGCATGGTTCGTGAGATCCCAAACAAGAGATCCACCTATCTTAAGTCTAATCCACGAAGAACGCACTTGCGGGCGCGATGATGAGTCGCGTTCCTCCCGCAATCCTCGATGAAGATCCAAGCAATGAATCCCCTGATTTTGACAAACAAAATCCGTCGTTTTCCTTTAGAGCAAGAAGTCCCAAAGAAGAAGGAGATCCTCGAGTCGTCGAAGGCGAAGGCGAGATACTCTCCTCCTCAATATTCAAGATGGACAACCACTTGAAATTGAGAGAGAGAAGGTAGGAGAGAATGAGAGAGAGAGTAGTAGGCTTCTACAACTCTAAATAATATACCATGAAAGGCTAGGCTAGCCCTCCTTTATATTAGTTTAGGATCCAATGGATCTCAATCCATGGGATACATAGATCCAACGGCCATGGTGGACTATGTATTAATCAATGGCCAAGATTGTTGTTGACTAAAAGCCAACAACATTAATTTATATTTAAATTAAATATATGTTACAACATTATCAACACAATTTAATTTAACATAAATTAGTCATCAAGAGATAATAATATAATAAAAGGAGATAACAAATACCTCCTAAAAATGAGGGGGTGTCACCTTTGACCATGTCATTGGTGACGCCACCTCATAAGGTGGATATTTATCTCTCTTTTATTTTGTATTATTATTTCTTAATGTATTTGTAATAATCTTTATCACAAAAATATCCATCAAATTAAAACTAAATTATTTTATGAATATTTCAATCATGCCATTGAAAAAATGTGAATCATATTCACAACCCAAACTAACTTGTAAATTACATTTCTAATTAATTAATTAATGTGAATCCAATCCACATTTATAATTAACAAATGTTATTTAAAGGAATTCTCTCTCTTCAATATATGTATATTATAAATCGTATTTATAATACACAAATATTATGGATAGTATTATCTACATTTTCTAATCCTTGATAATTACATCCCATTTAATTATCTTGGATAATTATTCTCACAATATGAATCTCATTCATATTATGCTTGATCATTAAATCTCATTTAATCATCAAGTCCTTCTTGCTTTGATATGTAATTCATCAAATGAATTATTCTCGAACCCTTTCAAGAATAATGTGATTTCTCCGCAGATACTTGGAGATAAGGACATGGCGATTGTATTGTTCCACGTATAGTGATTTGGATGTCGAGATCTCACCTCAAATCCAGATCTTACGAACCTCCCATAGATGCTTGATTAAATCAATACCGCAAGTCTAATCTTCTCATTGCATCTGAATCTCATTCAGACCAATGTCCAACATTTGGACCAAGATCAGATTGCTTCTCTACTGAGAGGAGTCACTAAAATCTAAACCTGTTTCATCACTCCCTCGGAATGGAAGCATCATGGTTATACAATCGTTTATGATCACATCACCCTCAGATATTCCCAATAGATGTACATCCTGCATACTGGAAGACCTATGATCAACCCGAAGATCAAGATCAATTTTATGCTGTCTTCTTCAGGGTTTTATTAATAAGTTTCTCATTTGATCATTGGGATTTGGTATCGATCATATACTTTCCAAAAGCATATATCATACCTGGGTCTTGATCATATATTTTCCAAAAGTATATATCAAACCTACAAATTCAGCAAGCTTCCAAAGCGAGACGACCGTGCATGGAATTTGATTCTTCCCAATATCTCATGAGTGAGCTCATGTCTTCCGGTTCATAAGTGAACCTGTATGATCCCTTTGAGAGATCGTATTACTCATATGCCCTTATATGCATACCAGCTCGCCGGTGTATAGACCTTGGTTAGGCCATCAACCTATCGGTCTGCCAAATGTACATACTCTAACATATAGTAATACATCTGTCTCCGGTCAGAGGATGCTTGCCTATGTTGTGACAGCATTCAACATAGGACTTAGGTTATCTCGATCTCGTTAAGTCAACTCTTTGACCTAACTAATCTGACACCTCCGAATCTCTATTCCTATGCAGAGGACTTGCATCCAGAGGTCGGTCAGATATCAGCCTATGTTAGAAAGGATTGCCATCTCCTACTTAGGCTAAAGATCACATCTTAACAATCATTTGACGGTGCTTGATGAGTCCTCAATCTAACTCTTTAGATATTCATCCAAGCACCAACCTCTATGATTCAATAATTGAATCAACATCTGTATGATCATTAAGATAGACATGGTACATAACCCTAATTGTACTAAGGGACCTATCATGAGAATTAATTATTCTTCATTTCAGATCAGGGAATGATATTCGCAATAATATTTATTGCATAATGGCTCGCTGTGGGATCACATGTCCAACAATATCCCACTAGCCCAAAGAGCCATTAATGGGCTAATCATTTAAACCCACACTCATGTGACACTCATAGGCTATTTAGAAAATAGCTAGGTAAGTTGATCAGTCACTATGTTCTCGCGAGACTACGCCAAGTCCTTTTACGGCACTTGCATATCCCCAATAACAGTGCTCGCATCTAATGCGAATGTTGCATCTAATGCAACCAATACTCAATCTTGTCAGTCATAGTGTTCTTGGCACTATAGCTCAAAAATTATTATAATAACCAATGTGTAATTTCTATTATCCTTATCAGAATACCCTTATTCCTGGAGATCTCTATCTCCTAAGGTATTCGAAGTTAAGACCTTCTAGATCTCTATCTATAAAGTCTGAAGCTTTTGAAGATATGACTTTGAGATTCCTATCTCAAAAATCTTGTCATCTATGAAAACTTTGTTATTACTGCAATTAAGTGTTTTCTCTCCATAGTAGGATTAGAAATACTTTACTACTCCCACTACATGGCAGATATCTGGCTTTTGTACACACTTAGCATACACTTAGCTTCTCGTAACAGATGCACAGGTGCAAGCAGTTCTGGCATTCACTTCCTCAACTCTTTGAGGTGCTATCCCTTTAGATAGGTCAGTACTAAATCTAAAAGGAAGGAAGCCTTTCTTGGAATTTCCAAGAATGGAATATGTCCAAGGTGTAATACAAATGTGACAGTCCCAATACCCTCTTTTCTTTGCTTCTGAACAACTTCAGAACTAAGATCTAAGAGGCATTCTTGAGATCATATCTCAAGGTATGGAATAGCCAGTCTATAAAACACTTATTATTATCCTTATATCATTCCAAATGATTAGGATATTATCTACATTTAGCATGATGAACACAATGGCACTCCCACTAAGCTTCACATGATACATCAAGATTCTATTTGAAATCATAACATTTATAATTTCATCAAATCTTATGGTCCAACTTCAAGAAGCTTATTTGAGTCCATAGATGGATTTCTTTAGTTTGCACACCTTGCTTTCCTTAACCATGAATCCCTGGGGCTACTTCATGTGAATATCCTCAAAGAGGTATTCTTAGAGGAATGCAATCTTGACTTACATCTTGAAGATGCAATAGTCAAGTTGTGTAGCTAAGGTCATCAATATTCTGATGATTTTAACCATGGTTACCGAAGAGCAAGTCTCATTGCAAGAAATGTCTTCTCTTTCGGTATGTAGCTTATGCCTACGAACCGAGCTTTGAAGGTCTCTACATTCTCATCAGGTTCCCTCTTCTCTTGAAGATCCATTTACACCTTATCGGGTCTTACCCTTATAGGTGGATCCTCGAGGGTCCATATACAACACTTGTATATGAAGTCTACTTTAGAATTTATTGCTAATAGCCATCTTTCCATGTCACGATCCTCAGAAGCTTCATCACATGAAGTCCTATCATTGTCAGACTTAACTGACACATGGAATACATCCTCAAACTCATTCATCTTTAATTGTCCTTTCAGTTTCTGATTTCAGGAACGTCATTATCTTCTCAAGATCAAACAAGTTCCTATGGGCTTGCATGTCAACCAGTTCTACCCCCTCAGTAGGACTAATCAAATGAGAACGAAGATCTCTAGTTTCTCCCAGGGACCCAGTGAACCATTCCATGAGGCATGGGATAGGTTTAATGACCTAATTCAGAAATGTCCCTGCCATGGTATTTCTAAGGCGATCTTATTCCAGACCTTGTTCTGTGGTTTGACCTCGGAGATGCAGGGGTTAGTAAGTGCCGCCTATGGAGGAAGCTATCTGAATAAGAATGAGGATGCTGTATGGAAGATATTAGAGCAGATGGAGGAAACCGGCGGGTCGCAGGCCACCAGGGCATATCAATTGTCTCCCTCAATCCTATCCAACGAGACAACTAGGAGGACTGTAGCGGATCTGACAGAGGACCTCATTCCCAGCATGGGGATGATTGCTGACAAGTTAACCATGGTCGAGCAGATCCACAAGAGTGTCACTGACCTTGAGTCTCTCTCGCGTTTGCCAAAGCAAGTGGAGGAACTTATTGAAAGGGCAGCTAAGATAAAGCTACCTTCCCCTTCTGCACCACGTGTGCATGTACACTGAGTCCATCTTGTACAGGAACAGGCATCGGGGCCTCAGAGTGGCTGGGTAGAGGAGCAAACTTACACCCAGCATGACCAACATGCACCCCCACAAGTGGAAGCCGGATATGAGGAGCCTCCGCAGGAGTTCGAGATCAACAGGTTGTGGTATAGCCATGACCCCGTCGGCAGACAATCGGGGATGGGGAACGATCAGCCTCACCGACCTTCCCCGGCTTACCAAGAAACCAACTCCGTCCCCGCACCGCGCTTTGTTCAGTCCAGGCCCGAACGAGGGTACCAGCCTCAGTAGCACCAATAGCAGCGCACATTCTACTCAGGCCAGCAGGGCCTGTCACTGTCCCATTCACAACAGCAGTATCGGCATGGCCAGCAGGGCCAATATAGGACCTCATCTACAGGACATCATCAAGTCGTCCAGCCCACCGAATTGGAGTCCCTCATCTTGGCGATCCAGACCCTGACTAATAGGGTCCAACAGATCCAAAATGACTATCTGGATATGAGAACCGACCTAAACCGCGTTTCTCGTACCCAGGAGCAGCAGATGGTGCCAAAGACCCCAATTCCTGCCCAGGTTTAGGCCAATCCGAACAGCTTAAATCAAGGCCAGAACCGACCTCGTGATCAGGTATACTATTCAGATAATTCTTTATCTGAATATGAGATCCTTTCGTATAATAATGTAAACCATATGTCCCTCAGGAGAGGAAGGACCGTGATCGTACCTGATCGGGCACGGGCATCAGAGGAAGAAGTCGCCAAGTATCTACCTGAGGAGAACCTGGAGGCAGAAGAGGAGCAACACCACCATCACCCCAACTGGCAGAAGAAGAGGACTTCTAGGTCTTCAAAGAAGCAACGAACCCGCACCAACAGAGAGTCCACCGAAACCGATGAAGAGCCCGCATCTCCATCTAAGGAGGACCATCCAGAAGTCGCGGAAGAGCATCACCGGTTTCGCAACAGCAGTTTCGTTTTCATCAAAGTCAAGAGTCCGAGTCAGTTTCTAAGTCCGAGTCCTGTACATAACTCAGTTCTCGCTTTGAATGAAAACATTTCAGTTTCAAAATCTGAGTTGTAGTCAATAATCCCTTTCCCTCGAGCTCTTAAGGGTGGAAAGAAGAAAATTTAAAAATTCCAAAAAGATGACACTGAGATGGCAGAGTTTTGTAACAAACATATCAAGGTCACAATCCCCTTTGACAAGTACGTGGAAATGACTCCTGCATTTCAGAAATACCTTAAGATGAGATGCACACCAACTAGGGTTAGCAAGAAGACCAAAAGCTGTATTGAGAAACATGTTCTATCAGTAGCCACGACTTGTGCAGTAAAGAACTCGTTTCCAAGGAAACGAAGAGACATGGGTGCACATTATATAGTGAGTCATGTTTATGACATTGCGTTTGCATGCACTCTCTTAGACAACGGCTCCTCAATCAACTCAATGCCTACAACCCTCTATGAGCGGCTTAATCTCAGACCTCTTAGGAAATCTAGAGCCCTCCTTCAGCTCTCTGATAAATCAACCAAGAGGTCCCAAGGAGAATTGAGGAATGTTGTCATCAAAGTCGAGGGTCAAGAATACATGGTAGACTTTACTGTCTTAGATATGGAAACCCCTCGTAATTAGAGAGATTCCCAGATCATCCTAGGAAGGCCCTTCCTCAGAACACCAGGGGCTTTGTTTGATTACAAGATTGGGAAGATACAGTTCCAAACTCCAGGAGTAGATGAGGAACATGAGATGAAGCAAACCAGATGGCAAAGACCGGATTCCGAATTCAACACCGAGTACTTCATCCGAAGTAGACTGCGACCATATAGACACAGTTGGGCCATGGAGACAGAATCCAGCCAGCACCAATGAGTCCCTCCCCTCCGGAGATGATCCAGTGCATGAGTCAATTTGCGAGGTCCTTAGAAACGAGTACAGCTCAAAACCTGCATTCCCCTACATCTTCGATGACTTAGAGGTCCAGATGGGCCTATCAGTCCTTCCCTCTTTAGGACAATCAGAAGATGAGGATAACGAATCGGACGTGGCTTTCACCAATCGCATGGAGAACTTTGACGATCCGACTCTAGAGATGAATGACTGGGTGGCAGCAATTTCAAAGACAGATCCAGCCACTTTCAACACTGTACCAGATTCGATTGAGCCGGACTTCCTAGACGATCACAAATTACCTGAGCTCAAGCCTTTACCCACAACACTCAAGTATGACTTCCTTACGGGTCAGGGGAAGAAATATCCGGTCATCATAAGTTCGCGATTGACCGAGGAGCAGGAATCTCTCTTATTAGAGATCCTGGAGAAAAACCGCAAGACAATAGGCTGGAGCATTTCCGATCTCGACGGGATAAATCCCACTCTGTGTTCGCACCATATCTACTTGGAGAATGAAGCCAAACCCTCTCATGAATTCCAACATTGTTTGAATCCAAAATTACGAGAGGTAGTGAAGAAGGAAATAGAGAAATGGTGCAACGCAGGTTTTATTTATTCCATCTCCGACTCTAAATGGGTGGATCGATTCATGTTGTCCCGAAAAAGTCGGGTATTCAAACAACCACCAACGAGGACGGAGAGGAGATCGTGATGCGAGTGCCCACGTCGTGGCGCATCTGCGTGGATTACAGACGCCTGAATGCTGCGACAAAGAAGGATCATTTCCCCCTACCGTTCATGGATCAGATCCTAGAGAGACTAGCGGGGAAAGAATTCTTCTGCTTCTTGGATGGGTTCTCGGGCTACAATCAAGTAGCCATAGCTCCAGAGGACTAGGAAAAAACCACGTTTACATGCCCCTTTGGTACCTATGCTTTCAGGCGCATGTCCTTTGGGTTATGCAATGCTCTAGGTACTTTTCAAAGGTGCATGATTGTTGTATTCGTCGAAATGGTAGGCGAATTCCTGAAAGTCTTCATGGATGACTTCTCGGTCCACGGCGATTCCTTCGACACCTGTCTTAGGAATCTGTACCGAGTCCTCAAAAGATGTTGTGAGGTTAATATGGTTCTCTCCTGGGAGAAAAGTCACTTCATGGTGACGGAGGGCATTTTGTTGGGGCATGCCATCTCCAAGAGAGGAATGGAGGTTGACCATGCCAAGGTGGATGTGATTAGACGACTCCAGCCACCCACCAACATTAAACAGTTGCGGTCCTCCTCGGGCATGTCGGATTCTATCGGAGATTTATTAAAGATTTTTCTAAGATAGCCCGACCGCTAACTGAGCCTTTAGGCAAGGACATGGAGTTTATTGTTGATCACAAATGTCTTGGGGCCTTTAAGCTATTGCAAGGAATGATCATGGACACCCCGATCCTACAGGCCCTAGATTGGTCTCTACCTTTTGAGATCATGACGGACGCATCGGATTTTTCTGTTGGGGCTGTATTAGGACAAAAGAGGGATGGTGTTCTGTTTGCAATTCAATATGCAAGCAAAGTGCTTGATACCGCTCAGCGTACCTATACAGTTACAGAAAAAGAGATGCTTGCGGTAGTGTTTGCCTTGGACAAGTTTAGATCTCACTTAATTGGATCCAAGGTAATTGTGTTCACTGACCATACGACGCTACGATACTTGATGGAAAAGAAGGACGTGAAGGCACATCTTCTTGGGTGGATTTTGCTTATCCAGGAGTTTGATTTGGATATTCGTGATGAACTTGGAAAGAAGAACGTAGTGGCCGATCATCTCTCCTGTCTCAAAGACCTTAATACTTCTGAGGATTCACCAATTCGAGACTCCTTCCCTGACGAGTAAATTTTTGTTGTCGACTCACTCCCATGGTATGCCAATATCGTGAACTATCTTGTCTCCAAGAAGGTTCCCGAGGATTGTCCCAAGAGCCACATTGACCGACTGAAGTTGGATGCTAGACACTGCCATTGGGAGGATCCGATTCTTTTCTTTGAAGGACCGGATTGTGTCTGGAGACGGTGTATTCCTCAGGAGGAATACCAGAGTGTCCTTTCTTTATGCTACATCTTGGAGGCAGGAGGACACCACTCCGGGAATAGGACGGCATGGAAGGTACTTCAGTGTGGTTTTTACTGGCCAGCTCTATTTCAGGATGCCATCTTCTTTGTGAAGTTGTGCCCAGTATGTCAGAGAATGGGAGGAACCATTGGTTCCAAGGATGAGATGCCTATGTAGTCTGTCATCATTTGTGATGTCTTTGACGCCTGGGGCATCGATTTCATGGGCATGTTTCCTGTTAGCCACGGATTCGAGTACATCCTTCTTGCGGTAGATTACCTATCCAGGTGGGTGGAGGCTATCCCAACATGAGCCGCAGAGAATAGGACTGTCTGTAAATTCATCAGAGATCATATCATCTCTAGGTTTGGGATCCCCAAGATGTTGATATCAGATGGGGGTAGCCACTTTGTAAACAGAGATGTGAAGAAACTTATGAAGCACTACAGCATCGAACACCATGTCGCTAACCCTTACCACCCACAGACTAATGGTATGGCTGAGGTGTCAAATCGGGAGGTGAAAACTATATTGCAGAAACTTATCCGCCCAGATTGGAAGGACTGGTCTCAGATCCTGGATCAAGTCCTATGGGCTTATAGGACAGCTTACAAGACACCGTTAGGAACCTCCCCATTCTGAATGGTATTCAGAAAGTCGTGCCATTTGCCCGCAGAGTTAGTGCAAAAATCAGAATGGGCAATCAAGAAGGTCAATTGGAACACGCATCTTGGCAGAAGCAAAGAGAAATGGATCTGAATGAGCTTGTGGAAGTCAGAAACCGTGCTTATGACAACAGTTTGGTGTACAAGGATAAGGTTAAGCGTTGGGACAGCAGATATATCAGACGAAAGACCTTTGTTCCTGGACAGAAGGTATGGTTGTTTATTGCAAGGCTGAAGATCTTCCAAGGCAAGTTGAAGTCGAAGTGGACGAGCCCATTTGTTATCCGTACGATGCATGATAGTGGATGTGTCGAGATCTCAGATCTCGTAGATGACACACTGACATTACTAGTGAATGGACAACTGTTGAAACACTTCGTCGAATCCAATGAGCAGTTAGTCCATGTTGATGGCACTGTATTCATGTGCGAGATAGATTCAGCAGACACACCTCGAGCCACGCATAGGACCTTGCAGCAGTGAGTTCTAGCCATCAACAACATCTTGAAAGATTCAGACCGACACCCTTGTATATAGCCATTGTTCTTGTACATTCTTCCCTTTTTCCTCGCAACTCATCCCAGCTTCATCGATCATCATCTATGACTATACTTAGGATGACCAGATCCTAAGTATAGGGGGGATGAGTCACCTGAGTCTGTTCGTTGTACATCCTCCCGATCACATTGGTCCTCATACTCACTCTAGTCCTATATTTAGGCTGACCTGAGCCTAAGTATAGAGGGGACCGATGCCCGCCTTGTATATATTCATCCAGTTCTCCTCTTGACCTCGTCCGCCCCATTTTTTTGACCTTCTTCTATACTTAGGGTGCCAGAGCCTAAGTATAGGGGGGCAGGATGACTTCTATACATTTTTGTCCTTTTGGCTCTCTTACGCTTAGCACGAGCTATGTCTTTTTCCTCGCTTTTCGTGCTCTGAGGACATAACACACGCTAAGTATAGGGGGGACGTGTATATATTACATATATACTTTACCCATAGCTTGTACTTTCGCGTATCTTTGTATATATTACGCAATAATTACGGGCTGGGAAAAATTTGGAGAAAATGTTTTGTAAAACACACTTGTATAATATGTATAATAGTTATAAATTGTTGTAACATAGGAGGTATACAAAATTCTTGTAAAAAATAATATATATATATATATATATATATTTCAAGGGCTTCTTACTTACTCTTGCATCAGAAAAGATAGAAAAAGAGTCTTGCATTTCATAGCGTGCCATCTGCATCTCATATGCATACCTTAAAGCTAGTGGGTTCTAAACCAAGTTATGAGTAGATATTGAGGATGGAGTTGATTTTACCTTAATCCACCTTATTTCAGAAGAACCTTACAGGAACTGGAGTTAAGATTTCTCAGGTCAAGTGACTTAATTCTTTGAGTCCGTAAGTCTATGTTCAGATATCATCTTGATTAGTCTAAGTATAATATCTCGTGCACACGCGTGATTTTTTTAGATAGTGACCTAACTTGGACAAACACAATGCACGTAGCTCTTCATTGATGAGGTGGTGAGGAAGTAGGATCCTTTAGCTTGGAGTAGCACACGGGTGGAAGCATCCGTCCTCCTCTAGGGAGGGTAGTGCATCTCAACCTAGTCTAGTGGTGTTGACATCTGAGGACAGGACGCTGTGGGTTGCAATAATGCTTCAAAAGAGGGATAGTCTACTGGCTCAAGAGGAAAACTCCTGATGTACATGCTGCACCTTGTATATAGTTCGAAAAGAAAAAAAGAAGAAAAAATGCAAGAACTCCAAAAAAAGTAGACATGCCAAATAGAAAAGAAAATACCTGTCGGAGAATGTATATTAGCAAAAAGTCTGCAGCTAGATGACTTGGCTACACTGGTCAAGCATCCCGGGATATGTAGCTACACTGGCTACCGTTCATTCTTTTCTCCACCCCCTCCTCTTGAGCTGGTTGCACTTGAACTTAGAAGGAAATACCCTGCTCCTTGAGGAAAGAGTTACTGGACCGGGTTATTTGAGTTACCTTGTTAGAGGAGGCTATTTCCGAGCCATTTCTGATGTGAAGAGTTACATTTCACGTACACAGTACAAGTAAGAATCATAGTCATCAGAAATTTGCGTTTGAGGATTTGTTCTGACCAGACTGTTGAGGCATCTTGAATAGAAGATTTGAGGAACTTCAAGTCTGTTAGGTCTTAAATTCAGATCCCAATAAGGTTCCGCCACACAATTAATCCAAAGGTCGAGTCAAGCTCCATTTTCAACTTTGGTTCATGACCTTGGTATGGAACCCAAAATCATTTCACTCTTACATTTCATTTTAGTTGCTCAGGGACGAGCAAGGTTTAAGTATAACGGGATGATGAATCTGTGATTCATCACTCTTAAAGTTGAAAATAGAGCTTAGTCCCAGGGTATTTAGCGTCATATTTCCCTTTATCTTGCATAAATAGCATTCATGCATCAATCCACAATATATGCATTTTAGCATTCTTATTTGCATTAAATAAGAAGCCAATTCATTTGTAAAATCCACCTGTAAAATATCTACCTATTTATTTATTTTATAGCCCCTCCAAAATCAAATCTCCCTCCTTATAATGTGTACACTATTAGTTAATAATATAAGGAAGAAGGTCAAAATCCCTCTCTTATAAAATACCCAATAAAGCCCCAAACCCCTGGACTTAGAACGCCAATATATCTCTCTTACAAACTCCGAATTAGGTCTACTCACCTTCACATTAATACAAATCCAGAGACCTTTAAAATGAGACTAATTTCATTTAATTCGGAGCTCGTATGCAAAACTTGGGTTTTTGGGTCCCCCTTGTATACTACATATACGTATATTTGTACTCTTGTATTTTTTATCATATTTGACCTCATCCCCATTTTTGGTCAACATGAAACTTGTAGATCTCATCGAGATCTACAACTTCCATGTTTTGAGTTTTTCCAAATTCGGCCTCTTTCTCCCTCTAATTTTATTTTTTCTCAGCCACTTAGAGTTGGCCACATGGCGCCCTCTGATTGCGTCACGCGGCCCGTCCCCTTTGACCAGTACGCCAGCACCCCTGACCGTTGGATCTCAATCCAGATCCAATGTCCCAATGACTTCCACGCACGCCCTTGGTTCCCCACCATCTGATCATACCCAGCTCACATCCGCACTGTCCGCTAGCGCCTCGCCCACAGTCCACTACGTGGCACTCTGTGCAACATCCGATCTCGCTGTGAGCGTCTTGGTCTATACCGTCCATCTCCGCCTTCGCTCCCCACCATCCAATCACAGATCTGATCTAATCACGCCCGTCCCTTCGCGCCGCATCCTCAGCACGCCATGTGGTGTATTACGCGCCCTCCCATCATCGCCAGAAGCATTGCATCTTGGCCCTGCATCTCGCACGTTGTATGCACCCTCCGATCAAACCCCAGACCTCATCAGGACGGCTCGTTAGCGCCTTGCCCTGCGTCCGCCACGTAGCGCGTCCTGAGCCCTTCGATTTCGCTCCCTAGATCTGATCCCAAGCGTTAACCCGCACCTCCATCTGGGTTGTTGGACCGCCTGATCCCACAATCGAAGCTTCGTCGTCTACCTCCCGCACACCCCGTGCCCTCTCACCGTGCGCAAGGGGCCGCCCCCTTTCTATTTTGAGCGCCACGCCGATCACCTTCTCCGCCTCCTGACACCACAACTACGCAGTCCATACGTCCCTCATCCTCGCCAACCCCCTCGATCTCCATGACTACCCTCAACCTCGCTCCACGATACCCACAAACTCCACCTCTTTACCATCCATGCCGTCAACTCCATCCTCTAAATACTTTGCCTCCGGCCATTTTCACCCCCATCCGCCACAACGGAGAGTATTTCCGAGCTCCCACCTTCAAATTGGTGATAGCAATTTGACCTGAGGTCGAGCGAAGACCAAGAACCACCTCCGGCGAGATCAGCGACCCTCCACCGCCGTGCTGCAGCTTCATCCGTGAACTACAAGAGCTCAGGTCCCCTACCGGCCTTCGAACGACGACACAGAATCTCCCTCCGAGCTTCTGACCCCAGGTAGACACCTCCACCCCTCTCTGATCTTCTTCTATATTTTTCTTCTGCTTTCTCCTATTTTCTCCGTCGTCATCTCTTCACTTCTCACTCCGCCAACCATCCTCCGAGCTCCGCAAGGGAGCTCTGATCTTCGTGCTACCCTTCGTTCCCTCCGCCGACGAGCTTTACCTCTCACCGATGCCAGCTCCACCACCTTGGCGGAGCTCGATCACCTGACCCCCTTACTTCTTCACAGGCCTCGCACTTCGCTCCAGATCACCCCACGAACACATAGCACGCTTTGGCTATCTTCTAACCCCCTCAGGTACATCCATTTCGATTGGTCGGAGACCCATCGGAGCTTCTTCTGAGCGTCTCCGTCACCGCACTCCAGAGCTATTCAGCCACTCCTGAGACCACCGGAGACTCCCTGAAGCTTCTACGAATCTTCCCAGCTACCTGGAAGCCTCCGGCGAGCTTCATCGACGCCCAGAGGACGAGGCAGAGTCAGGCCCCCTTTGCTGGAGCCCAGTCTTCTCCGCCGCAGGAGGCGGCGACCGATCGAAGAAGAAGAATAGTTGTCGTTCGATCTCCTTGATCGAACGGTCCCCATCAAGCCACGTCGCCCACGTCCCACTTCCGTAGGATCAGGAGGATCCGATGTTCCAAACGCATCCACGTCACCGCTTCGTCGCGCTCCAGGTGCCCTTGGATCAATCTAGATCCAATGGTCACTGATTGACCACGCCTTCGCCTTAGGAGTGAACCATCGTCGTTGGATCGGTTGCGATCTAACGGATCCAGACGCACCATGCCTCAACATCCATTGACCATTGGATCGTCACTTGATCCACGGTCCAGATCTAGCCACGTCGTCCGATCCGAGCCTAATCCCTGACCACTAGGCTCGGATCACCTGAAGCTACTTCGAGTCAGATCTGAACCTCCAGAGCTACCCGAGCCTCGATCCGAGCCTTCGAAGACCACCGAGCCTGGGACGCCCACATGATCTGCACGTGCGTCCTAGGTAAATTGTAGCGAAGCCCCTGGAGGTTTCCAGATTTGCATTTCAGTCTCTTCCAGGCGACTCCACGTGAGGAGCACGTGTTCTGTGGGAAAATTACATCCACCCCCTCAGCATTATAGGTAATTGCATATTGGTCCATGTCAGCACGTTTTATTTTTATCAATTTTAATTCCTGTAATTGCATTTATACCCCAGTCTTTGCATGCATATTTAGGCACTCATTTTAATTCATTCTTTAATTTGGAAACTTGCATTATGTAGCTTATGTTGTCCTCTTCATATGTGACACCTGGCACATTTTTGTAATATCAATGGATTTTTCTATTAATTAATTGGTTGAATTTTGCTATATTTTACCCATTTATGCCTTTAAATTTGTAGTAATTTCTCTGTGAGTCCAAAAATCCCCAAAAAATCACATTAGATCTAGGATAATTAAATTCACATTGTTTAAAAAAATCAACTCATTTACACGCATCCTGAGGCCTGAAAAATCATTTAATGATTTTCTTAATTAATTTTTAATAGGTTCATTTCACTTAGAAATTTAGCTTTAATAATTTTCCTGGATTCCTCACGTTCAGATCTATCTAGGATAATTTTTATATCTAAAAATATTGTGAGTTGTTATTTATTAAAATTAATTTAGTCAAAATCACCCTGCATTCATTTTTTAATTTACAGTAAATTCATTTAGTGTCAGAAAATTCTAAAAAAATTAATGTAGCTTAATTTTATTCTATTTCATCATCTCAACATGTTTCGTAATTTTTCGACTTGATTTGATCACTTATCCGAATTAACTTGTAAACTGGCTGGATTGTGCATGTGTCTTGCAAAAATATTGAAAAAGATAAAAAAAATAAATATATCCTATGAAAATCAAACCTTGGAAATTGCTAAAAAATCTACCTAAGGATACAACTGCCTCCCTGAGTTCGACCTTGGGCTGCCCAAGTAAAATAAATTTGCCGTGTGTGATTAACTTGACATTAATTCAAAGTGGTTTTTGATCTGCTCTCATTATCCAACTGTAACAAACGACATCGATTAATTTGACCATTAATTTGATTGAAGTAATAAGGGTAGTGAGAACTGTTTCAATGCCAGATAATGGAGGGTATATGATTGTGTATTTTCTTCTCTCCCTCAGATTGGAACAAGTATCCTCTCGAGTGCCTTATTACTCAACATATGTATATTTTTGATTTGTTGATCAATGTGTCTGTCAAGAGAGTTTGGATATGTCTACACTTGTTTTCCTGGAAATACACAAGGGGCGTGTATTTACTAGGTATCTAAGATAGCTTATATACCCAGACTTGTAGCATTTACGATGCCGATCCCCTTTTGAATGCTAGCCCGACTCCTGGTCCCAACATCTTTGGTCCAAATGGATGCTTGTAAAAAGTTGGGAGCACTCGCCAGATATTCCGCTCAGTTTGTGGAACTTATGCTTTTTGAACTTTGAGCTTTTTCTTTGAATTTTTGTAACGATATTGGTCTAGTATCTCCATTGCTTTTACCAAGTTTGCATACACTGATCAACAATTATTTAGTTTCGTCAAACCATGGCACATAGGACAATATTAAATGATAGCATGAGAACTTATTCACATACTGGCTAGGGTTTTTTTGACACTCAGGTTTCTTGATGCCTTCATTGACTTTATCTCATCCTCGAGTACCATAAAATCTAGTCTAAACTCAAATTACCAGTACTAGTTCTCAAGTGATAACTCAACTCATCTCATCATTCATGCAGTTGTGAACGTGATGTTATGATAATATTCTTAAAAGGTATAGTTAAAGAGTGCAATATAGCACTCAAATCATTCGAACTAGGAAGTGTGGATTATTAAGTCTTAAACCCTAATGATTAAGGTCGTTCAACTCAAACTCTCAAGACCTCAAAAATCGAGTGTCCTTAAATCCTTAAGCCTTGAGTGATTTTGAATGTGTCATGAATACACCAACTCTGAAGTTAAAGAATTTTTATGATTTTGAATTTTACAATTTCTATGGGATTTTTTTATTCTTAAGAGAAATAATGACTGGCATGCTCATATGAATAGTTGCATCTATTTCCATCCATTATGGGTGTTAGTACAGACTGTTAGATAGCTACTCGTATTACTTCAAGATGGTGCCCTTGCGCAATGTCTTCTAACCACCCACTCTGCTAAGGGAAATGTAGTTCCCTCACTAAGAAATAACTAATCATTTTTAATCTCAGTAGTCAGAATCGCTGCCCAAGAAAATTTTTAATTTTTGAAGGGACGTTTGAATAAAGTTAATAGTTACAGAACCGTTAGTCCCTCAATTTTGAAAAATTTTTGAAAATATTTTCCAAACCATGTCACCAAATATAAAGATTCTCAAAACATTTTTCAAAAGATTTTTCGAAACAAGTCGAATCCTTATTTTTCAAACCATTGTAAAATATTTTTCAAAACACTGTCACTCAGTTAAAAAATTTCAAAGCATTTTACAAGCATTTTTACGAAAGTCAGTTCAAAAATACTTATACCCTAGCCTCAAAAAGTTTCACATTTTTCAAAATGGGAGCTACGACTAAAGTATATATACAATATATATGGTATCCCCCTCATACTTAACTTTTGATATGTCCTCATAGCACAAAGTGATATGAAGCCATAGCTCAGGTTAAATACAAGGTGATATAGAATAACTATCTCAGATGCTCCCCCTATTCTTAGGTTGAGAAAACCTAAGTATAAGAATAACAAGAAGACGGAGGCAAATAATAGACTAGGGTCCCCCTATACTTAGGCTGTGAATAGCTTAAATAAAGAATATGTAGTAAGCACAAAGGGACTTACATTGAATACTCAAAAGATGCACAAGGTTCCACCTGTATTTTGGCTAATGGGTAACCTAAGCATTTGTATGTGGAATTAAGGATGGAGAACTGGGGATTAGGGTTAGAGAGGGAGTAGATTTACAAATGATTGGGTCTATGGAGATGTGGGGGGAGGGGGGAGGTGGATCATCATCTAGGGTTACAAGAGGGTTGTGTGAATATACATTCAGTCTCAACCAAGCAAGAAATTATACCTGTGATTTCACCAACTCATACGTGAAGACTAACAAGTGTTGGTAAGTTATCTTGTCAATTTTATTAACGATCATCCAAAATTTGAAGTCCATTATGCATGTTTCAATGATAGGATTTAGGCACTATCCTAGGGATATGCCCTTACCTCTCAACAGTCAATCACAAGCTATGTACAATGAGGGCATTACTCTCCTATAATTCAAGGTTGTTTTTATTCCATTTTATTAGATCAACTCACATTACAATCTTAATTTTAACTTGAGGTTATCATTGTATTAATGTGAGAGCATAAATCAAGAAATCACCATCTAATCGACCATTCCCTATTTCCTTTAATATCTTAAGTGATAAATCAATAAGAAGATCGAGAAAAATCGATGCATTCGTGAAAATCATGTTGCATGCTTGAGAGGGAACTTATAGTGCCTTTAGCAATCTCTATTCATGTACAAGACTATATTGAAAAATTTTACACTAAATGCATGCAATTCAAAGAAACCACACCCTAAACATGCTTTTAGTAGCGAGAAAGAATTCAATTAATTTGGCAAAGTGAAGCGATGTATGTGCGTCTCATGCATTATGTGTGTCCTATCTACGGAACATGCACAAATGCTAGGAAAATAAAAGAGCTCTGAGAGTTGTGTGCCTAACCCTAGGTCTACACTCAAGTGAAGACTCACTCTAGTTAGGGGTGAAATGGAATTCACACACCACATGCAAGGTTCAAGTTCATGCTTACACACATGAGCCCTCAAACAAGGATTGCTAGAAATGCAATGACTATAATTATATACAAGACAAAATGCATGACATAATGGTGATTAAATTCCTTGTTTTCTCATGATTTCCTTATGTGACTCCTCGCATCGGGAGCTCCCAACTCCACACCTCCACGTAGATCGAGTGTCCTCCATCTTCATGGACCCTACCATAAAGACGATGTAAGGAAAAACATCAAGTAATTTAATCAAGAATAATACAAAAACAAATACAACATGATGACCTAACTTTTTGAAAATAAAGTCTCAAAATAATTCAATAAAATTCAATAAAAAAATAAAGATGAGCGGTGTCCCCAGCAGTGATGCCATTTGATGAACCGAAAAATATGTATCTTTAATAGTTGATAATTATAGTATAGGAGACAAATTTCAATTCAGCAAAAACCACAATCTTTGAATGTTGTGGAGAAATTTTAATTTGGTAAGTCTACAAACATTAAATAAAGAGACATGAGCCTCCACGTTAATTTATCGGAAATTATCTATTATTTCAGAGCAATTAAATTCATTGATACAGATCTTCTTCATGCATATATAAGATGCTTCAAATAATAATTCAGACAAAATGCAGGTGAAAATGAACATGAGACTCGTGAAATATGCTATTTTTATTTGATTTTTGGCAATATGAAATGATGCAAAATGATGTGATGCACTTGTGATGCATGCACAAAATATGAAATGAAATGGTTTTTTATTTGATTTTATGCATGTTAAAAATGTGATGCAATGTTCAACAGTATACTATGTAATGCAAGGAGATAATTATGTACAAAAATGCTCCTAAATTAATCAGACTCTTGAGAAATAAAAAGGAGATTAATTTCATATTCAATTGATACCTTAAAATAAATCAAAGTGAGCATGAATGGCATTTCAATGAGTAGTAATGTGACAAGTAGAGTTAGAAATTATCAGTGTATCTAAAGATGTCAAATCAGTAAATAAGCTATGACATCAAAAAGAGAATGAAATGAGCAACTAAATGAAATTGAAATCAACCAAATCAGAGTTCATAACCTTAAGATATGAGCATTTAAATCTAAGGGCATAAATGCAATAAAACTAAAGAAAAAAGATAAATACACATAATAAAGAACCATGGGAGGGGCATTTATGCAATATCAAAAAAGTTGGCGGGGCATCTTTGCAAAATTCCCATGCATGGCACATGAAGCATGCGCACCTGTAGAGGACTTCTTTGCAAATATATGAAAAATATAGTGTATAGATACAATTTACCCAGCCAGCACGCGCATGAGCTAGGCTCGAGAGCGGGCAGAGGCTTAGGCTGGTGGCTCGGGTGGTGAAGCTACACGTGGCACGTCATGGTGTTACGAGTCCACCCGATGCTGGGAGGCTCGGTGGGTGGATCTAACAGCTGTGGGTCTTCCTTGAGAATCGAACAACAGAGAAGACATGCCACCAAGATCATCAGATCAGACCCATTGAGGCAATATCCAATAGTACATGTATGTCTTCCTCCTCCATGGGCGGTTGTGCGATGGTTGGGCTCCAGCGAGGTGCCATCCCCTCCTCCTGGATCATCCGAGAGACCTGAAGCCCATGGAAGCTTGTTGTATCACTAGGGAGATGATGTTGAGTCGAGTTAATGATGGCAAGTGTTGTCGTTAACTGGTGGTGAAGGCTCATCGGAGGAGGCGAAGGAGATCTGAGCAGAGATGCGAAGTCCGGCCACCGAAGACCTGCATAAGTTAGCACAAAGACGATGCATGTGTGTGTGTTGTGAGTGAAATGGAGGTCCCATTTGGGGTGAAGGAGCGGAGGACCAAAGTTTTACCTTTGGGAGGAGGTGATTGTGGTTATGGAGAAGTGAAGCGGTGAGCAAAGAGGTTAGCGAGGATGGTGGTTGTATGGCGGAGGTTGGAGGATGATCAGGCGAAGATGGGGAGAGTCGTAGGTGGTGTGAAAAATAAAATACAAACAGAGCAAAATATGGAAGAAGATGTACCTGATCAGAGCAAGTCACTGGTTAGATGAGGGGCTTGCATTGAGCGGCCAAGGCCAGCTCAGGTCATCTCAAATCGAGGGCAACCGAGCCTCGGTGTTCAATAGTGGCGGAGCCACCATTACTTGGCTGGAGATGCTGAGGGTCAACACCATGGCAGTCGTAGTCATCACCTCACCAATTTGCCCCTCCACTGTCATCGGAGGGGCGAGAGAAGCTAGGCCAATGCATGTCTATTGGTGGATGAAACAGAGAGGAGGCAGAGGTATTTGAAGGGGGGTTCGTTGGATACAGTTGGTGATGGAAATGTTTGTAACAGCTTGATGGAGCGGAGGGGGCATGAATTGATGGCATTAAAGGTTGCACAAGGTAGATGATAATTAGGGCTACATTGAGGAAAATTTAGTTTGTGGAGGGGAGGTCAGTGTTTTTTTGCCAAAAATGGACAGGGCGAGTTCGATGAGGTGTAATGGCAAGTGAAGGAAGGTAGCTGGAGGGGTAGGTTATGGGTCGTTGGATCGCAAGAACCAATAGTCCAAGTGTGAGTTCAAGGGAGTGGGTTGGATTAGATCAAAAGATCTGATCACATGGATGAGTAAGCAACAGAGAGGAGAGGTTATGATGGAATAGGGGAGCCGATCCTACGGCTAGGAGAGAAGGGGAAATGTGGAGGGAGAAGGACCACTGGATGAGATGCGATCAAGCAACTGGGAGGAGTGCAGGAGTGGATGGTGCAGATCACATCTGATGGTGCAATCGAATGGTTGTGTGTGGAGCGGAGAATGATGTTTGGGATGAAGGTGGGAGGAGATGATCCATGGACTATCAGTGAGATAGGGTGGCGCAACGATAGATGGGTCGTGTACCGGCTTTAGAGAGTGCCACATGGCTCATCCATATTATTCAAAAATGGGAAAAATAAGAAGAACTAAGAGAAGAACTTAACGGAGGTTAAATTTTAAAAAAAAGGCCAAAAATGGAAGTTCTAATTTTTAGAGTTTTTACTAGGGAATAAAAAAAGAAAAGCTATTAATTTAAATACAGAAATCAGGTTTAATTATAGGTGAAGGATTTATTGATAAAGATGTGGAATTAATAATATTTGCAATGAATTTCTTATGCTTCGAGGATAATAAGGGGGTATAAAAATGATAAATCGTAGATTCATCACCTCCAAGCGATCGTTACAGACATCACGCCCACCATCTTCTATAATGATCGTCCACCGTCATATACGCCACCCCTCCCCCAATTCATGTCATCCAACTTTACACGAGGCCTGCCCTAGCACTCTTCCCCTTCCGGTGATAGGGTGAGGTGGAATTGAGTCATGACAATGGGATGCACCGTCCAGTGAGACCCGTCGTATTTGACCATGTCGCGACTGTCACCACGGCCGTTCGAGCTGCCTGGATCGGTTGTCCAGGTCCAATAAAGATCGAAGGCTCAAATCGAGCCTATGCCCAAACCTCTCCTCCATCCAAGTTCTTCTCCTATCTCAGGTAAGATCTCCTTCTTTATTCTTTTTTATTTTATCTCAATTAATTCGACGCATAAGCCCACTCCCACCTTCAATTGAGTATCTGCATACTTTCATCAGACTTCTGCCATCCACATGTTGACCCACGTTCATCTGCTCCTTCCCTCCAGAACCTCAATCATCCAAGACATTCATCTCTGGCAGAGACATAGATGAATCCATCTAGGGCATCATGCTCTTTGCCTATGTGAAATGTCACCTAACCTGATAGTTCTAAAAGTAGAAATTGTGTCTGTTGTATCGATCAGATTAAATTTGCAGAAAATTTATTATTTTTATTATTTATACTCCTAAATGCAAAGTGTATAGTAATAAGCATAGGAGGGTTGACCTAGGGAGGCAAACTATGAAAAACTAAGGAACGATATAAGAGTATCTAAGATAAGAGAGTTTCCTGTTTTTTTAATTATTTTTATATATTTTTATGAATTTTAATTTTATTTAATAGATTTTATATTATTTTTATGTTTTATATACCTATAATTAAAAATATATGTATTATTTTTATTATTTTTTATTTGATTTTTATTTTGAGATTTTTATATTTTGAATTATATTTATTGTTTTTGGTATTGTTAGATATTTTTTAATATTCTTATGGTTTTTGAATGACTTGTAAGGAAGAAAATAAGCTTTTTATTGAAAATAGGAACTTATTTTTTATTTTAAGAATAGAAAATAGAAGAAAAATATTTTATTTTTATTTTTAATATAGTACGTAAAAATACCTTTACAATAAGGTATTTTTGTATTTATATGATTTTTCTAGAATTAGTTGTGAATTTTTGAAGTTTGTGAATTTTTAAATTTTTATGGATTTTAATATTTAATATTTATTTTCTTTTTGATTTAATGTATACAATAATTATGCTATGTATATTTTTATGGATTTTTTAAAGGAATGTTTATATTTTTATGCATTTTTAATATGTTTAGTTTTTCATTTATTTTAATTATTAAAAATTGAAAATATTTTTCTTATTTAAAATGGGTATAATATTATGTAGAGTAGTGTATAATGTATTTACAGGTATTTTTATTATATTTTTATCTTTGTTATTTTATTTTATACGTATTTAATACATAGTATATTTATTTAGTATTGTATACATTGGTATATATGTAATAATATGTAAATATAGGGGTACATGGAAACTATCGGAAGTAACGGGGATATGCACACAAAAACTCCAAAATGCCACATGCCCTTGCATGTGTTCCAACTAGCAGGCGTGACCTGTTCAGAATATACAAAATTCATAGGTCCAAAATCTTAATTTCCCAAAAAAATATCGTCTTGGCACGTGCTTCGCACGTGACCGTGCTTGAGTGGTGGGGAAACAAAAATCTAGATCGTTGGTGCAAGTTAATCATGCAGATACTGCTTATTCTTGTGTTGAAAGATGTTCTACCCCAATACAGTATGTTCCTAGCAGTGATTTTATGAGCAGCGGTGGATTCTCAAGGTGGACGACAGTCTAATCTTGATGAAGGTGTTGCTCGATGTGTTGCTAATGATATCAGATCTCTCCTCGTTACTGTGGTGATTCTCAATGCCCAATAGTAGATCTGATGGTTGCAGATGCAACTTTGATTATAAACTCATATGTTTCTCTGTGTCTCGTCTAATCGAGTCTTCTGCTTAATGTTTCTGCGAGTATTTTATTTTGCAGGTGATCGGGTGTTGCACTCTTATGATCGCATCTCCAACAATCAAACCAGAGTTAACACTAACACAAGCAAATCAAACAAATGACACATACGAGTTCTATGGATCTCGATTGAAGGTTCAATTTTGATATTTCATGTGCTACGACGATGATGTTGTATCGATGACTATTCTCGATGATAAAACTTGCTCTCTGATTGGTTATGGTTTGTTCGATTGCTGGTGTTGGTCACCAACAAATACAACATGTGCTCGATCGAATGCTTGGAGAAATGATGTTTCAAATGCTTCTCTAATCACCTACAAGTGGTATGAGTCTGACTCGAGCACAAGGTCTTGGTCTAAAAGCAAATAGAATGGTGAATGAAAAAGTAGTAGGAGATGAGGAACTCATTCCAAATCTCTGATCAGACGTGTGAGTTAGAACAGAGGCAGATAGATCTGAAGATGGAATGGTGATCGGTGAGGTTTCGAATCCATTGAAAATCAATGGGAAGACACATAAGAGAAGAGGTATTGAGAAGAAGAAGAAGAAGAAGAAGAAGAGAGGAGAGAGAGAGAAGGAGAAGAGGTTGAGAAGATAAACAAGAATCCTAACTTGGATGTGGACAGAAGTGGATCGTGTTGCCTACTAATGAAGCTCAACGGAGCTTCATGATTGTTGTATCTACTCTCCATGGTCGAAGAGGAAGAAGAAGAAGGAGATTTACTAACCTGGAAGTATATGATGAATAGATCACATATTGATCTAGATCGGAGTAAATCATGTGGATTGTTTCCTCGACGGAGATGGTGGCACCTTCGAAGGCTAATATCACACATAACATAGAGCTGGAATGTCGGAGAAGATGATCGCACCTTCCCTCACACTCTCGACCTCAATCAATGGGAGATGTCTCCTCTGAAAGTTGGAGATTGGAGGGAAAATGGGGGTTGAACTGAGGAAAAAGGGGTTTTTTCTATATAGGGAAGGATTGATGGAGGGCTCGAGGAGGAAGTTGGAACATGGGAGGTTGGAACTATTGGAGAAATGGCATGGGACCACCCATGTTGTTGGGTTGTTGGAGGCGAGAAAAGAAGAGGAGAAAGAAGGAAGGGGAAGGTGCAGCATGCAGAGGAGAAAGTCGGGGAAGAGGAAGAAGGTTGATCGGTTTAAACCTAATAAAACTAAATTTATTTATTTAAATTAATTAATAAATAATTTAATTAATAATTTGATAATATAATTTAATATATGATTATAAATAATTAAATAAATGAATATATATATATATAGATATCATAGATATAATATACATAGATAATTAATTATTTTAAATGAGTTTAACTTTGTTTTTAATAGTATAATATTAATACAATATTAATAAAGTATGAAAATAAAAGAAATAACAAAAATTAAATAGAATAGAATTAAGATTCATTTTACAAATACACCAATAGGGTCCAAAAACCTACATTTTATATATTAACTTAGATCTTAATGAAATCACTTTTATTTGATAAATAATTTTATAAAACAAACTTTAAAAGTGAATACACCCAATTCGAAGTTCATATGGTTGAGTTATAACGTTCAGAAGTTAGGTTGTAGTGCTTTTTGATTTTGAGATTTATTAGTATTTATGAGTAATTATTTTAATTTGATATTTTGATAATTTTTTATGAGATTTTATAAAAATAATTAGAAAAAATGATTAGGTTAAACATGATTAAGAACAATTAAATAGAAAATGAATAAGTTTTGTATACATATAGTACATATAAACAAAGGGATCCAAATGTCTAGACTCACATGATTTATTTTATGATTTTTTATTGTGTTTTTAATAAATAGTATTATTTATAAAATGTAGTTTAAAAATGAGTTTGTTCAATTTGGAGTTTTTATGAATAGTTATGAACCTTAAAATTCGGCTTTGACTGATCTTTCGATTCAATTTAAGTATTTATTTTTCATTAAATATTTTTTTGATATTTTTATAAATTAATATATATTATTATGAAAAACTTTTAAGAAGGCAATATTTTAATTTAAGACTTTTGAATGAAAAATAAAATAGATGAACATATGTACAAGGTGAAAAATATGTTTATGTACACTAACGATATTGGATTTTTTGATATTTCTATAAATTATGATCCTTATCTCCCTTGCTTATTTATTTTATCGATCAAGACCCAGTCTTGGAGTTAGGATCAATATGTACATATTTACATATCTGCATCCTTCTTTCTTTTATTATTCTTTTTCTCTTTATTATTTTTTAGATAAAATAAGTGTTAAATATGGAATATTAACAAATGAGGTTAGAATATTAATTTAATAGAATTAGTGAATATTTACATTTATTTTACTAAGGCTTTTAGCCAAAATAAAAGAATAAAAGAGATGAATCATGGAATCTTCATTCCCCTACACTTTAGATCTTCTAGTCCATTAGCAAAAACTTACTCTAAAAATAATGAAATACAAATCAAAGAAAAGAAAAAAGAAAAAGAAAGGAAAGGAAAAATAAAAGAACTTAGAATATGATTTTTTCCTTTCAAGTAGGGGTTGGCTCCTCCAAATGAAGCAACGGATGGCCTCTTCTAGTTATTTGAAGGTGAAGGTAATCTGTTATAAAGTTCTGATTATTATAAAAAAATATCACTGTTTATCGTTTGTTTAAAAATAATAATAACTATCACTGTAACCCTATTTTGCTTGTAATCTGAATTTTTCAAGACTTATTTCCACGCTTTAAAGTCCTACCACAATTTGGCAGTAAGATTATCCAAAAGCCATTGGTCCACTTTAAGATACGTGATTTCACTTCAAGATTGCTTGCTGATATCGTACACTTGAATAAACGAAAATTTAAAGAATAGTATTTATTGTAATTAGCATCCAGAACACAAAACAAAACGTCACATTATAGGGATCATGAAAATATTGGTAGATGTGGATGTGATAATAAAATGGACCCATTTGAGCCCTCGTGATAGAGATGTAATATTTATTTCTTGTTTTGACATGTATAGAAATCTACTAAAAGAACCTAGGATGTATGTAATGAGGTAGATAATGGTATTATCCGAGGAGACACGTTTAGGTTTAAGTAGATGTCACATTTTAAGTTTTGTTATAATAAGCTTCAAGCTTTGTGTTTAATAAAGATCACGTCAGTGCGATTACTTTATGTCACTGTCCACTATTTATGAATCAGTTATCATTGACTAACACTAAACCTAATAAAAAAACAAAAAAATATCCTTAACATTTAAGCTTAAATTATATAAGATTTATATATATGTAGTTGGACTGTAAACAGGCGAAAATTCTGATAATTAGTCTGTCACAACGGCAAGGTCCCCATTTTTAGTTGATAAACTACAAAAGATTGCGTGGAAAAAGAAAAATAACTAACAACTGACTCTTCCCTTTCTTAAACACAAGAATTTATATGGGTGAGAAGTGGATTTCAATACATATTTAGTTTTTGCATTGTGATATAAAGTCCTTTTGCCCTTTATTTCAAAAGAACTTAGGCCACATTGCGAAGTAGCAATCATTGCCTCTTGTAACCCACACCAAGTACTCATGAGTTTTCCTTGTAAGTTTATATTTGAGGTGTTACAACTTTTCCTACTTATAATCGTAATCCTTGGTGCATCGTTGCACATCTACCTTATCAGTAACATTGATAGTTGCATATGTTGGATAGCCTTTTCATGGTAACACTTTATAGGAATTGTTTTGCCTCTCAGGTAACACTTTCTGTTCTTATAGAGAGGTTGACTTTAATCCATCTGTAACATCTTAGGTCCATAGAAAATTATCATTTAGAAATCTAGTCCTTAGAAGTTGTTGTGTTTTGTTTTTATTAAACACAACAGTGGAAACCACACAAATTTCTTAAGCTCATGTTGTAAAGTAGTAACATCCACCTCTTATAATCGGCATCGACACTTGAAGCTTTTCTATGTAGGACAATGTCTAATGTATTATAAGTGTATTCTTCCATGTAAGCAGAGAGTTCCATATTGGCTTCCAATGAAGGTTCATTACCTTCCAAATCCATGATATATGGCTATGCCATTGTTTCTTTATTTGAATTCTCACTTGGGTTATTAAACATGCAAATAGATCCCAAAAGGCTTTACAAAGGGTTTGTAGCTACAAGAAGAAAGCAGCAAAGCAAAAACTTGGTATATTGGAGGGAAATCTATCCTTGATTGCACGCTATAGATGGCAATAAAACTCAGGCACTACATTGTGTGCCAAAACATTATTGAACATTCAAGTTAGTAGGGCTCTAGAGTGCAGCAAGTGCTAAGCATTGTCGAATTTGCACTACAGAGTATGTGGATTTTTCTATGTCCAAATGTCCCAATTCTTTTGAATGGCTACTAGTAAGAACTCTCTATATTGGAAAAGGGAATGCAGACAAATTAAGTTGGAACTTTTAGAAGCAACTTGACACTGATAATCCCAATAAACAAAACAAGTGAATTTGGCATTCATAGGGAAAGTTATGCATATTATAGCACATAAGCGTATTTGTAAATTTCACGTGAGCAACCGTGTGTATGCTCTGGAATTTTTATACATGTGCCCCCAAACATTCATCGATTCACAATCAGGTCCTAAATCAATCCAGCCACGTGATGCAGCACTATCTGGTATTTTTGTGCAGAAGCCCCTGCATTTTTGTCATTTACACGCACACTATATTTTTCAAGAAAATCACATAAATACTCCTATACAATATACGTATTCAATAAATACTATATATATAATAAATATTATACTATTGAAAAAAATATAATAAAATGCGTAGTAATACCAGCATTATTATATATCGTATTAAATTATTTCTTTTGAAAATTAGAAAATATTTTCTATTTTAAAATAAATTTTAAAAATATAGAAAACACAAACTTATAAAATAAATATAAAAATATTCTAAAAATTCTTAAAAAAATTACCTATAGTATATTTCACTATATTTATATATTAAACCAAAAAAATAAAAATTCAATATAAAAACCAATAAAAATACAAAATATATAAAAACTTTGAAAATATACGACTAATTCATTAAAAATCACAAAAATACGTACAATAACTCATCTTGAAGGTATTTTCACCTACTTTTTGATTAAAAAAATTACA
This sequence comes from Ottelia alismoides, assembly GCA_037367405.1. NCBI lineage: Eukaryota > Viridiplantae > Streptophyta > Magnoliopsida > Alismatales > Hydrocharitaceae > Ottelia > Ottelia alismoides. The sequence continues at coordinate 201,125 of JAZKJV010009706.1, forward strand.
ATAAAAATTTTCTTATTGTTGACAATTATTAATAAAAGAATAATTCCCTATTTTCAATAAAAACATTGTTTTCATTTAAAAACCAAATAACAAATTACAAAAATATTTTCTAAAATTATATAAAAAAATTATAAAACACTTAAAACATATAAAAACTTCGAAGTAAAAACCAAATGAAAAATATATAATTCAACATATATATTTACAGGTATATAAAACAAAAAAAATATAAAACTCATAAAATCAAATAAAATTTAGAAAATCCCTAAAAATAAAAAAAATTAGGAAACCTATTTACCTTAGTTTCTCTATTATTTTACCTTAGTTTTTCACAGTTTACCTCCCTGAGATCCACATTCCCGTACTAACACTATACACATCTAGTTTAGGAGTGTTAATAACAAAATAATAAATTTTCTGGTAAAATTTACCCGACCAAGACAGTGACGACACTATTCTTGTTTTAAAATAGTAGGTTGGGTAGATTTTTCATTATCCAACTAAGCTCGAGTAACCTTAATTTACTTTTTAAGTTCATCATGTACCATCATGTAACATGTAAATCCTAAAATTTCTTTACAAGTGAAAAGAGTTGAAATATGAAAAGTAGGCTTTGACACCTTCTTGTAAAAATTATAAACCATTTTTGAGCTTTTAAAAATAACGTATAATTATCTATGACACCTTTTAGTTTCCTTTTAATTTTATATTTCTCTCAAGATGTTTAATTTAAGAAAAGTATGCAAACTCTAAGAACTTAAAATAATATAAAAAGATAAATCCAAGTCTTGATTTGTAGATACGATAGGCCTATACCTTGTAACTTGTATAATTTTTAAACGGTATACTAAAACATCAAATTAAAGTGATTTTTTCAGAAATTTCAATAATTAAATAAAAATTTTATATTATTGTTATAAATTACAGAATAAAAAATAAAAAATAAAGTTCCATATAAAGATTGACATATAGTTTTAACTAATTATTTTGTAAGTTTTACCAATGAAAGTTTTTGAAAATTTCACAAATATTCTCATTTAATTTCCTTTTTTGATAAAAAAAAAGTTGTCCTGTAGGGCTCAAATCTGACTAACATCATGTCAAATCCAGTTTTTCATTGTTTTATTTATTGAATTTTTAAACCATGACTCAATGTCCAATTAACATGTGGTAATTACATTGTGACTCATATTATCATACTCTATTTAACATATATGCCCATGTTCATAGGGTATGGTGTAATAGTTAGTAAGATTACAATATTTGTCCCTATAGTCATGCATACTCTATTTAACACATATACCCATGTTCAAGGGTTAGGACATAAGATTTATTAAGATTACAAAAGTTGTGGTGTAAATTATAAAGGTCATGGTATAAATTTCGAAGATTACAAGGGTTATGGTGTAATTAGACAAAGATTCCACAGCTCTTGTTGTAAAAATAAATGTACTGATATTACTTATTTTCTCTTTTGATACATGGGTGGATCCTAATGGTTGGGTTTCGGCTTATCCCATCTCCCAAAATCTTGCCATTTCATATTAATACACATGTGTTTGACTTGATAAGGTGGCTTTGGGTGTTCAGGTCCCGTGGTAAGGGATTATTGTGGCCTCTCCTCCTAAGCCTTTGACTCTCATCTTTGTGCCTTGTCTTTCTTGAGCAAGACTCCATCATTTATGCTTTTCAATAGCTCAATCAAGAGCTCCACTTTTATTCTCTCATTTCCTTTAATTTATCTAATGATATAGCACACTTGTTGACTCAATTTTAAGTTTGATTTTAGCTCAACATTAACAAATTTATGTTTATACTTTAATTTTGAGATTTATTGTAAGTCATCCATTTACATACCTTCCTATTATGAATTGTGTCTATGCCAGCCATCTTTCTTTATCAAATAGTCAATTGCTTTCCCCCTCTGTGCTTCCTAAATACTACATAATTCTCATCAAGCGACTCGGTACCAATTATGGTGCATGCTCTTGCCTCAAGCTCGAGTCTCAAATCCCAAGCCTCACACTTCATATCCCAATGTGAACATTATTAATCTTCCTCCAAGGATCGAGCCCTTCGTCCATTTACCTCATTTACAATGCATTCTCTTGATCTTCCCAAGAACTATGGATTTATGGGAGGAGGGATGCACCTCCTCCTCTTCGATTCTCAACAGCTCTAAGTCTGTCGTGCATCAAAGAGTCATACAAGCTTCTATGATCAAGGTTTGTTTCCATGAATTGTTGATGCTGAGAAGGAGAAAAAAAAGCCTTCATTGCGAACTTTAACTATTCGCTTTTAAATTTACGGTTTACTTTATTTGCAAGTTAATCAAGTGGATTCAAGTTTTTGTTTTCAGAATTTATTTTCAAATGTCAATTTTTATTTGTGCTTAAAGTATATTTTAATCTTATTTTATTTTCTATTTTCAAATGTCAATTTTTATTTGTGCTTAAAGTATATTTTAATCTTATTTTATTTTCTAGTTTGTATGTATAAATTTAGGTTAGTTACAAACAAGTCATGAACTTTCTCTTTTGTTATTTTTAAGTCCATGTTCAACACAAATACCATCAAATCTATGTAGGTAAATTTTGAAATAGAATAATTGACTTGTTTTGATCTAGATAAAGAATATGGTAAAATATGTTTAACTAATTTGTGAATAACTGTAGTTAATAGATAAAGAAAGTGGTCTAAATTTCATGTAGCACGCTTCTTATGTTTGATACTTAATCAAGTGGTTTAAGTATGCTAAAAAACACTCTTAAAAGGTATGTAGTTGTCACATGGTCTCTCTTTAGTGGTCAGTTACCGCAAGTAAACTAGCTACTCTCAATGTACCTCCCATTTAGTTCAGTGTTACCTGCAGCTCTATCTCAACAATCCTGGGTTAGAGTTAATATATTCAACTAAATCATGTTGGAAGCAAAGTAATTAACCACACATTTGAGTAAGGAATAAGCTTGTAATCGCCCTGAATCTATAACTGAAGCGCAAACTTTTACCAAACTTGAGACTTTTGATGGTGCGCGCCCTAAGTTCATCTTTTGGAGGCTCCGCCAAACTCAAAAGACTACTCAAAAAAGAGCTTGCACAAAGATTGCGGGTGATGATAATCATCTTCCTAATCCATCTTCAAACCAAACTTTGCTTTTAAAAATATCAAAAGGGAGATTCCCATCTTGGTATTATACAATTGCAGGAACATTGGTGGTTGACGTGGTGGAGGAAGCAAGTGTGCAGTTGGGTCTTTTCAGGGATAGTTGACAAATTATTAAGAAAAAGAAGGGATTATGATATGGCAAGTCCAATGTGTGCAAGTGAATGATTCTCTTGGTCTCTCTCACTAGCAAAGAATAACAACGGATGGTTGCAGTGGAGCACAAGCAAAAGCAACCTATGTGGCTTCTTGTTCTTCAATATGCATATCTTTGATTTTGGCAATAAAGGGGTACCTACAAGGAGGCCATGGAATAGAAACTCCTCCTAAAGGCACAAGGACTGCCCTAGAATATCACCAAAAGGTACGTGCATGAAAACCACACGCCACCAAATAATAAATACTTGATTGAACAATTGGAGAAGGGAATGGGTTCCTACAGCTATAAGCCTCCGTGGGATGAGGGTCCTTAATTATGATTTTGGGATATGTATATATATATTGGGAATCAACCATATATATTTCCCTACTTGTCAAACCTAACCTTGCAATTAGGGCTGCTAATCGAACTGAACATGTTCGTATTCGATTAGAGTTCGTTCGATAATAGTTCGAAAAATGTTCGTTCGTTTCTAAACGAACTGAACATGAACTTCAAATTTTAGTTCGATTGCTTAACGAACCGAACATGAACATAACATATGTTCGTTCGATAAATGTTCGAGTTCGATATATGTATATGTGTATGTATCTGTATATGTAACTTAGTATTTATACACTCGGTAAATTTCGAGGTTAAAGAAATTGTGGTGTTATATTGGGCTTTGTACCGCTTTAATTTGAATATTTTCTTATTTTTACTGTTTATCGAACCTTGTTATCGAACTCCAGTTTCGAACTTCTTCATATAAATAAGTTTTAGTTAAGTTAAATTGTTAACGAACTGTTATCGAACTGAACTCGAACGTTCGTTTTCTAAACGAACTCGAACTCGAACATATCCTATCGAACATTTATCGAACCGAACTCGAACTCGAACTTTCGAACTTCCTTATCGAACCGAACTCGAAATAGGTCCGTTCGTTACAGTTCGGTTCGATTAGCAGCCCTACTTGCAATTGCATGTGTGATTAAGGAGTTAGATCTGAAGGAGAATTTTGATGTAGAAGATCTTTTGCAACCATTTTGATTATTAGGTTATATTGAGAATGCTCGTCATAAATCTAGCCATCGATGAGCACGGCGAGAAGGTATAAATTAGAGTATATTTCACAGAAATCCATGAATTGTACACCCGATTTAATTCTCATACCCGAACTACAAAAATTAAAATATGGTATCTGATCTTTAATATTTATCTCAAATTAATTCCGAACTTATGTGATCTAAGGTTAGAAAGATAAAACAAACAATTATACATTTTAGTAACCTGGGATAGTATTGCAATAAATTTTAAGGATCGAATACAACGATATTACTTTTTAAAGTTCAGGTACGACATCAAAATTGTATGTATAATTCAAGGATTTTTGTGTAATTTACTATGTAAATTATGGTGGATTTTATTGAGAAATTTTTTTAGAACTAAATGGGATGGTTATGAGATTCAATTATAAAAAAGAGAAATTTTATGATAGATGCAGTAGACCAATTGACTTTATTATTAGTGACCCACTATTGGATCCACTTTCTATGTTTGCACTAATATTCAAAGATTGCCTATATATTAGTTTATATATCCATGACACCCAAATTTTTATTTATCCTTAACAATAGGCATTTATAATTACCAAGAATGTGTTATATTTTTAAATAATAATAATAAGGGATTTTTACATTTGTACCCCTTTGAGTTTCCGCCAATAAATGCATGCCCCTACTGATGAACGTGTAATTTCAACTCTTTAATAATAGATAATTGTAGTAAAGGAGATGAAAAGCGATCGATCAAAAACCACACCTTCAAATATGTTGAAGTTATTTTACTTGACAAGTATACCAAGGGCGAACATAGGGACATGAACCTCCTAGTCTATTCATTGAAAATTATTGATTAAATAATGAGCTATTAAATCGAAAATCTAGGTCTTCTATGTAGAGATGATGAACAATACATCATGATATATTATGTAGAGAAAAATTAACATGATGCAAGTGATTTTATTTTCTTTTTATGCACTTAAAATGAGATGCATGATGTAGAATATGCAAGAGATGATTATGCAGATAATATTGTACAAAGATGTCCTAAAATAATCACATCAATGAGAAGCAAGTAAAGGTTAATTTCAGAATTAAATTGAGCGTTACAAATGAATAATGGCATCAAGTAATGAAGATCTATGGACACTATAAATCTTAAAAATTAGCATCTTTAATTGAGTGTCAAAATAGGATATTAATGATGCCATCTAGGTAGAGAATAAAATATGCAATATATTGAAACTGAAATAATTGAAAATAAAGTTCAAATGTTCAAGATATGATAAAAACATTGCAAGGGTATTAATGTAATAAAATGCATGAAAATAATTTGTTAAATATAACAAATATGACCTTGGAGGGACCTATTTGTAATTTCTTGAAGCCGGAGAGGCCTCCCTGTAAATATTCCTTGTGTACAGGGGTCTTTTTGCAATTATCATAAGTTGGATGTACCTCCATGTAAATTATCCAAGCATGCATGTGAGGCACGTGCCTGGAGGAGCTGGGTGTAATTCTTGTGAGTTCCAAAATTGGCACTGTAATTTATCCAACCCCCTCCCAACGTCCAGCGCACACGAGGCCAGGTTCGGTGGATGAAGCAGAGGCGAGGCCAGGTTCGGTGGATGAAGCAGAGGCTCGGGCCATGTGGCACGTCATGCGAATCTCGACAGATGGCTCAGTGGTCCCAATCTTGGAGGTTCGGTGGTGGCAACGTGGCTTCATCTGGATTGTCCAATCCAGATGATCAGACGATGATTGTGTCTTCGTGCTCTGCTTCCCCCATTGAAAAGTGTTATGCTCTTGCGATCTTGCTTTTTCTCCTCCAACCTCCTAATGCTCCTCCAAAGTTCGTACGACCTTCATAAGAGGCTAGCAAAGATGATGGGTGGTCGAAGGAGGATTGAAGTTGTCTAGAGATCCTCATCGAAGCAAGCTTGTCGGAAAAGATCATGTCAATCGAAGGCCATGCAGCAGCGCCGACCATTGAACATCTCTGACTTGCAGGGGTTAGCAGATGGATAGCTGAAGCAAAATAGATGTGTTGGGTGAAAACGAAGGGCTGTAGAGGTGGAGAATATGGTGCCTTAGAGGAGAAAGCCTAGAGTGGGGAGGCTATGGAGGAGGAGAGATGGTGAACTGGGCCCACCGCAAAGAAGTCGAAGGTCCATAGGAGGTGCACAAGGGTTCTATTGGTGCTGATGGTAATAACTTATACCTAATGAATTAGAAGAAATTTTGAAGAAGAGCATAAAATGTTTACCTGGAGATCGGGTGGGGATCGAGGGCGCGGGAGGAGTTTGTGTTGAGCTTCGGATGAAGCTCGGGTCATCGCACGACTCTATCAGCCACGTGATGAATCTGTAATTCATCACTCTAAAAGTTGAAAATAGAATCTTGTTCCCGAGTAATTAGCTGCACATTTCCCCTTATCTTGCATAATTAGCATTCACGCATGCATGCATAATATCTGCATTGTAGCATTCATATTTGCATAAAATAAGAAGCCCAATTCACTTGTAATTATTCACATATTTATCTGTATTTTGTACTCACTCCAAAGTCAATAAAACCAACTTTATACTACATATACTACTAACTAATAATATAAGGAAAAGGCCAAAAATTCCTAACTTGTAAAAATATCCCATAAAACCCCAAACCCAGTTGGAGACCTTTGACCTCAGAATGCACATATCTATCTCATACAAACTCCAATCTAGGTCTACTCACTTTTAAACTAATACATATTCATAGATCTTCAAAATGAGTCTACTTTCATTTAAATCGGAGCTCATATGCAAAACTTGAGTTTTTGGGCCTCATTGTACACTATATGTATGTACATTTGTACCCTTGTATTTTTGTATCTTATTTGACCTCATCTCCATTTTTAGTTAACATGAAACTTGTAGATCTCATCGAGATTTACAACTTTCATGTTTTGAGTTTTCTCAAATTTGACCATCATCTCTCTCTTATTCCTCGTTCTCTTTCGACCAATTAGATTAGGCCACGTGGCGCCCTCTGGTTGCGCCACGCGGCCCGCTCGTAAGGCGCCACGTGCCCCTCCTTCTCCGCCATCCGATCCCTCCTCTTCTATCTAGATCTGGGTCATCCATGACTCCAGATAATCCTCACCCTTGGATCAAGGTCCAGATTAAATCTAAACCGCTCACCAGCGCCCTCACTTCCTTGCGACACGTGGTCCATCAAGAGCCGCTAGATCGCCTTCATCCTGGCCACTCATCTCACGCTAAATCTAAGCCTTCGATCAGATCCTCCAAAATCCATCTCCACCGTTAACGCCCGCCTCAACCATAGAACCCCACGCGGCACGCTCAGGGTCACTGGATCTTCACTATGATGATTTGATCCCACCCGCTCACTCACGCTCAATCACAGCCCTTCGATCATTCTCCTAATCTAATCTCCACCATCCTGTAGCGTCGTACTCCCATGATGCCACGTGGCATTCTCTACACCCTTCGATGTCACCATCCCAATATGATCAGGACCGTCTCGTCGCATCTAACTCCTGGCCGTTGGATCACTAGATCCAATGGCCCGGAAGTCGTCGTCTACCTCTCGCAGGAGCCTCGCCCACGTCGCCCACCTCGTGACGGCTCCACCTCCTTTCTATTTTTGGCTCCACTCCAACCATTGTCTCTGCCTTCTATCATCCCACCACATCGCCCATACCACCCTCATCTTATCTGACCTCCACAACCTCCATGAACATCGCCTACGTCGCTCCACAACCTCCACGAACCCCATCGCCCCGTCACCAACACCCTCACCTCCTTCCTATAAATACTCCATTTCTGGTTACCTTCGATCCCATTCGCCATTGCAGAGAGATCCCTTGAGCTCCTATCTACCCATTGGTGATAGCAATTGCGAGCAAAAGTAAGCGACTGCAGGTCTTCATCTCCGACAAGATCCTCGTTGTAGCCACGCCGTGTAGCAGCTCATCCGATGAGCTGCTTGATCTCGGGCCCTCTACCGACCCTCGAGCGACGACCGAAAGCATCCTTCGAGCTTCCAATCCCTAGGTAGACACCCCATTCCTCCTCTGATCTTCTCCTTCTTTTTTCTTTGCTTTTCTCTTAATTTTTCCGCCTCCTCCGGTCCATTCCTCTCTCACCTGATCATCGACCGGGCTCCACCTTGGAGCTCCCATCCTCGCAGCACCTTCAGATCACCTTTCACGACAGGTAGTACCATCTCCGACCATCGCTCCGCCGGCCACGATGGAAGAACACCTATGCTCGGTCACCACTTCATTCCACAAGGCCTCAAGCATGCACACACTCCCACGAGCCTCCGCTCTTGTATTTTTGGCACAAGCTAACCTTGCAGGCACGACTTCGGCTACCAGTCTGCCTCGTTGTGAGTGAACATGATATAAATTTATGTGTTTTCCATATTTAATGAAAAAATAATCCATATCTCATACTCAGTGGTTTATTTTACATTCTATGTATGTAGCTTTACATCCATTCAATATCATGTCAAACACTCTACCAAAATGTAGAATCGTAATTCATCATTTCATTATCATATGTTTCAATTGTAATATCTATTTTACACTTTTTTGATTTTTTGCATTTGTCTGTTATTTTTCTAACGTCAGCTCTGAAATGATGACATCTACAAGGTCTGGTTTTCTCGATCTCTACCCTTCTTCCTCCCATCGAATATTCAAGTGACCTAGGTAATGTCAAAATAGAATGAAATATTTTAAAAATAAAAGTGATATGTAAAATGAAAGTAGGCAGCGTAAAAATACCTTGTGTACATTGGTATCAGTGGTGCAACACCCGTTTAAATGTAAAAACTATACTATGACAATGTAAAAATGAGATGAGGAAATGTAAAAGGATTCATGTATTCTAGTTATATGTACTGAATTGTAAAAATAGTGTAATAAAAATCACTATACATAAAACTTTGTGTGTATAAGTCATTCACAGAATTAAAAGCACTTAACTTAAAATCTGATGTGTATATAGATGTCATGTAATCTAATAAAGGTTTCTTCTTATTCTGTCTTGTATCTTTATCAAATGTTAGTTGTAAAAAAATAGTTTTGAAATAGAAAATGTGTTGTAGAACATGATGCATAAAAGATACAATAGAACAGGAGTGCATGAAAATGCAATGAAATAGAACTTCACGAACTGAAAATGAAAAAAAATGATTTATGAGATTAGATGATAGAAAAAGATCTACAAGTCCTTAATGGACGGAAATGAAAATTTGCAAAGAAGAAGAAAAAATACCTTTATAATATTACTATCATTCGAAGATCTCAAGCTTGGATGATCAAAACTACTAAAATGAGTTTCGCCTTTATAGGTTTCATGAAACTTGGAAGATAAAGGAAGCCAACAGGTTGCTCCCATCCTAATTTTCTCCATTTTTTTTGGAAAATGTCCATGTGTATTTTCATCACTATATCCTTATATCATTCCAATTTTGTCTGAAATAGAGAAGCATATTCCTAGTATCAAGACTGTCGAATTTTAACAATCTCAGAAATATTGTTTGAATCGACCCCATCTCGATGGAGAGTCTCTATTTCAGAAGAAAATAGATTAATATAATATAGAGATATAATGATGAAAATACACTAGAGTATTTTAAAAAAATGAGAAAATGAGGTGGGAGTAGCTGTTGGTTGCACCTATAGAGCAGTTCCCATACGTGTGTGTAGGCATGTATCAACAGTCTTATAGTATGTGACTCCTCAATAGTCACCATAATATACTAAACATGTCTTATTTGTATATTCATTAAAAATATATTTACTTTATAATTTAAGTCTTATAGCCTAAATGTATTTATTTGATGAAAATCTAAATTGGGATTTTATCGAACATTTATTTATACTTTTACTCTACAGGCCTACTAAATTGTTCTACCTACTGAAGCGACTGTTGTTATACTCATCTACATGACACCCCTCGACCTTATGCAATTCTAAGACATGATCCCTCATCATTGCCACCACCACCACATCTTGAGGCACGAGTCATCATCCATCTAGAATTATTCATCCATGTTTTCTCTAGTTGTGGCCCTTGATGAACTCAGGTTTCATCCACCTAGGATATCAAAATTGAGTTAAATACCTTATCAAACATAGCCATGCATGCATTGGTATGGTATTATTATAGATACATTCTTTTAAATAAAAAACATGAATTAACATTCAAAAATACATAAAAGGGTACAAAGAAGAAACCCACAAAAAGATATAAAGGAGAGCATATTGTATGCATGTATATATGTGCATATTGGCTAAGAAAGCCTCATCCAGGACAGCCATCTTCTCCGCCATGTCTCCACGATATGTCCGAGCCCTCCAGGAGCCTCCTTCGAGCTTCACCGGTCACAGGGGAGGGCGGCGGAGCCAGACCCTCTTCACCGGAGCCACACCAAGTCCGTCGCAGGAGGCGGCAGACCTGAGGAACAAGACGAGCAGCTACCATCTGATCCCTTTGATCAGACGGTCCCGATCAAGCCATGTCGCCTTGCTCCAACAGCCACCACCATCGTTGGATCAGGAGGATCCTACGGCCCTTACGCTGCCACGTCGCCATCGCCTCCGACTCCCAACCACCGTCAGATCTCGTAAGGATCGGATGCCTCGTATCACACCACATCGACTTCATCGCCATTTTTGGACCATCACGATCTGACGGTCCCTAGGTGCGCCACGACAGCATCTCCAGCCGCATTGGATACACCTTGATCCAGCGGTCTAGATCGCACCATGTTGTGAGCTCCGAGCCTCTTCCCCGACTCTAGGCTCGGAGCACCCGAAGCAGACCCGAGGCTGATCCGAGCCTCCAAGGCTTCCCAAGCCTCTGCCCGAACCCCGACGACGTCCGAGACTAGCTGCGCAAGAGCTCCTCACGTGAGGGGCTGGGCATTTTGCACACAGACCCCTGGAAGTTTTGGAAATTACAATTTGGTCCCTACCAGGTGTGTCACGCGAGGCGCGCATGACTCTGTGGGAAAATTGCATCCACCTCCCCGCATTATAGGTAATTGCATTTAAGTCCCTGTCAATGCATTTTATTTCAGTACTTTATTTCCTGTATTTGCAAATTAGTCCCTATCTTTGCACGCATATTTAGGTGTCCATTTGGCATTGTTTTTAAATTCTAAAAATTGCATTATGTAACCCAACTTGTCCTTCATCTTATATGACACTTGTTTCATTTTTGTGACACCTTTGGAATTTAATATTAGTAAATTGGTAAAATTTTCCATATTTTGCCCACTATGTGCTTTTAATTCATATTAAATCCTTGTTACTCCAAAAAATATAATAAAATCACATTAGACTTAGGATAATTTAGTTTAAATTGTGCCCAAAAATCAGTGCATTTACATGCATCATGAGGCCTGAATAAATTAAATAGTGATTTTCGTAATCGATTTTTAATAGGTCCAATTCACATAGAATTTTAGGTTCATTAATTTTCCTAGATTCATCATACATAGATCTATCTAGGATAATTTTTTAATTGGAAATAATATGTTTTGGTATAAAATTAATTTTGTGAAAATTATCTTGCATTCATATTTTATTCATAGTAAATTTATAAAGTGTTAGAAAATTGCAAAAAATTAGGGTAGTTTAATTTCATTGCATTTCATACTCTGGCCAAGTTTCATAATTTTTGGACTTTGTTTGATCACATTAATAATATAACTTGTAAAACTAGCTTGAAATTGCATTTATCTTTTCTTTATTGCATAAAAATTCGTGAAAATACCAAAAATATTCTTCTGAGTATTAGACCTCGGAATTAACTGGAAATTCACCTAAGAAAATAGCTGCCTTCCTGACTTCGACCTTGGGCTTTCCCAAGTAAAATAAATCTGTCGCTCGTAATTGACCTACAATTAATTAAAAGTGGTATTTCTGACATAGCCTTGATTATCCGACTGCAATGAACATAAAAATTAATTTGACCATTAATTTGATCGAATTTACAAGGGTAGTCCGAGCAACGTCACCACAACAAGGTGCTCAACGGATGTTGGAGGCACCACGACACAGTGGAGCCATCGTGGGTCAACAACGACATAAAGGTTCCATTATGGCCCATCATCCGACCTCTGTTTGTCACATTGAGGCAGAAAGGGGCTAGGTCTTTATGCTTTGAAATGGTTGACGAGGGAAAGAGGAGGCGGAGGGGGTGGCTTTATAGGTGGTGATGGTGGTTTCAGGAGAGGTGGTGCGAGGCTTTTGAAATGATCGTGATGAAGAGATGAACTAGAGTAGGAACGTTAGGGATTTACGCGAAGATGGTTGGCATGATGGCTATTGTAGCTGTTATTAGGTCATGGAGAGGTGTCGAGGGTAGGAGGCTAGAATTGGAAGTAGGTAAGGTGGTTGCAAGCATAACAGACGGGAACGAGGCACTTGGAGGAGGAAGAAGGGGCATGGATCGTTGGATCATGTGATCCAACGGTCCAAATGGAGATGCAGATAGGCGATCGATATCAGATCAAATGATCTGATCGAACGACGGGTAACGAGGTTCAAGGGGACGGTCTTGATGGAAGAAGAAGAAATCCTACGGCTAGGGGGCGGATGATGTGAAGGAGGCTTAGCCTTTGGATGGAGAGTTGATTGTTTGGTCTAGATTAGGGTGGAAGGGTGCAGATGAGATGAGATATGGAAGGTAGATCCGAGGGCTGAGGAGCTAGCGGGGATGTGTGCTTGAGATGAGGACATCTAGGAGTGATCAGATGGTGAGGAAGCTTGTGTGTGGCAAAAGGAGGTGCAACCACATTGGAGGCCCAGAGGGCGTCACATGGCACTACCAGATTATTCAGAAATGTGAAAAAGAATAGAAATTAATAAAGAAATAAAAGGAATGAGAATTAACAAAAAAGTCAAAACGTAAAAATCGTAGATCTCGATGAGTTCTACAAGTTTCATGCTGACCAAAAAGTCAAAAGAGGTTGTTTTTTATAAGACACAATTTTTGCAACTATTTTTAAGTAATTAAAAATATTTATTTTGAGGGTATTTTATTTTTTTATTTTTAATTCTTTTTAAAGTCAAGATAAATATATACAATAAATAATCTAATTTTAAGGGTTTTTAATAAAACTGAAAATAAAGAAAATGTTAGTGATTAAATACAATAGGGTAAATTACAATTTGGGTCCCCATCTATGGGTCCGATCCCAGAATGGGTCCCGATCTTGAAATTGTAACGATTCGGGTCCCAGGACCATTTAGGAAATGGAAATTTTGGAATTCATGATGAATATGCCCTTGTTGGAAAGGGAATGAGGGTTGGGTTCCAACTTTTAAACAAGGACATGCTTGTCATTAGCCCCAAAAATTTCCTTACATTAATGGCCCTGGGACACGGTTCGTTACAATTTAAAGATCAAGACCCATTCTGGGATCGGATCCATAGATGGGGACCCAAATTGTAATTTATCCAATAAAATAATTTAATGTTAGTGTTAATTACAAGGGAGAGGATTATTGACAAATATACGAAATTAATAAATATTTACAAAAAAGTTCTTATTCTTCGAAGATAAAAAGAGAGAATAATGATGATTCCTAAGAGACTCACCACCAACCTCATTTATAATAACACTTGTGTTCTAGTATTCTTCCAAAATTTAAAGTATTGCTCTTTTATTAAAGTAGAATAAGGGCCTAAGTGTAATAACGGAAGGATAGTATTGTGAATTTTGTAAGAATACAAGGGCGTAGGAGCATAAGTGTATTGTAGAAACTTGGATGCACACAAATGTAAAAATCCCTAACATTAATAGTTATTCATTAACGAAATGTGATACATATTTACAATTTATTTTTGTTCTTTTTAAAAGTAAAATAATATTTCATGTGAGTTGTTATGGAAGAAAAGTGGCTATGACAACTTATTGGATTTTGATCCAAATGGATTCATTGATTACCACCCAAAATGTTTAAGCTCAAGTTATCAAGTAGTAATCTCCACCACTTATAACGTACCATCACACTTTGTGAGTTTTAGATGTGGGACTATTTTTGAGGGTATGGGTGTTACATATATGGTTATTGAAAAAAAATTATTTATGATGTGTTATATGATATATGTTGTATGATGTTCTCCAAATATATAGTTTTGTATACATTTATAATTTGAATCTACCACTTTATTGTTCGTTGTAAAACACAAAATAGTTGTATTATCCGTTGAGATAACATTTTTTTATACTAGAATTTAGAGACAAATGACATATTCATTGATGTATGACAAATGATGATTCGCATAGCAATGGTTATACCTTTATCGTCAACATCTCATTGTAACAGATAACCATTGCTATATGTACTTCTAATTAGCTGATCAAAATCAATAATGGATTGATAAACTATACAAGACACAAAAACTATTTGAATTATATATTGATAAGTATGATATTAGTAGTTGATTGTTTTGCTTGGGCAGTAGGTTAAAGACTCTACACCATCCGACTAATTGATAAAACAATCAAACAATCATTTGATAATATTAACATGGAAAGAATTTAGAGGATTCAATTAAACAGCAATATTATGGAACTGATTATAGTCAACTAAAATATTTAGGTAATAAACTCAGAGTCTCTATGCGTTGAAGAAGGATGCATTAATTTAGTTGAGCGAGACTCTATAAACTGACAAACACATTCTATCAATAAACCAATAAAGGTTCAATAGCTATTCTGACTCTAAAATCAACAAATATTTCTTAAGAACATGATTGAATAAGTATTAATTATTAATAACGGATTTATCTTGCTCACTCGCTAAAATTATGTGAAAAATGATTTCTCTTCCATGCACTTTGACATCATATTGCCCATAATTCACTTTACATTTTCACATGCACATTGCATGTAAAATATCATAAAATAATACCTAATATTGAAAAGAAGCTCGCCAAACAATGACATAAAATTCCAAAATTGATGTATGAGGACATCAAATAAAGTAGTTATCATCTATTTATCTCTAGTTCAACCTATATACTTATATCAAAATATAGTAAAATTTATCTACTAGCTACAATGTAATTGTTCCATTCATAAGTTAGCATAGTATACATGCTAACTTTGATTAATCCATCTATAGATGTGTATTCCTTTATTTACAATATTTAAGATATTCATGATCGAATATATATATATATATAGAGGCTTTCAAATGAGGTGACACATTCCTTTGATTATGGAAAGGTGTCAATTTTGAACATTGATGATGAGTGTGCGAGTGAGATTGAAATCGCCATGTGGAAACATAGTGGTTTTCACTAATTATAATTCCTAAAATAGGTGATCCACTTAATTAATTCTTTATTAGTAAAATCCATGGCATGATCTTTTTCTGTATTTAGTTAAAAACACGCAATATATTTGAATTTTCCTTAAAAAATATAATGCAAAAACATAATGCATTATGACATAAACGTTAGAAGTTTACAAAAAGATGGTGATCCTTTTAGAAAACTGCATTGCAAGCCAATTAAAGTAAATTATTGTACATGGTAATAGTGCGATATTTGTCATGACAACATGACCTTGTACAAATAAGATGCAGCAAATATAATTGTTTTCTTGTCAATTGTACTCCCTAAAATGGGGGATCTATTTAATTAATATTTTATTAGTAAAATATGTGCCATCGTCCTTGTTATATTTAGTTCAATAACATATAAAATGTGTAAAGTTTCCTTAAAAATATGATTCAAAAATAATATGTGTTATGAAAAAATGATAGCATTTAACAAAGATGGTGATCTCTTTTACAAAGTTACCTTGCAAATTGCAAATTAAAACACGTTGTCGGGCACAAAAAGGGTGCAAATTAAAATAGGCATGCCAGATCTCATTATGACTTTCACCATATACTAAAATCATAGGCCTCAATCGACTAAATAAGAAGTGGAAAATAAGAAAACTTCTATGAAAATTCTTCTTTGTACATAAAATCAAAGAAATACAATTACACAAAATTATACATATGGACTTTAGACTAGCATATATATTTTTATACAATTCTAGTTGAGATAAATCAGTTTGCATCAATTCACTAAAAAATAAGGATAAATTGCAAAAAATGAGACTGATCTTTACATGGATTTCCAAATTAGGGACCATATTTTGTAACAAATAGAGAACCAATGGTTAACTTAACGTTTCAGTCCCCAACGTCATAATTGGGCAGCTCAATCCATGCCTTCAGTTGACGAAATTATCCCTGATTTAGTTTTTCACTTTCCCTAATTCTACCCTCGCCCAAAAAGAGCTTTTGCTTGTGGAGGGGGAGGAGGATGACGGCAACGTGCACACCCCGACCACCACCCCGAACACCATGAACGTCACAATCCCATCTTCATCCCTCCTCATCGCCACCAGCACCACCACTGTCGTAGCATCACCACCACCGAGTTCCTCACACAAGTCAGGAACCAAAGAGGCAGCAACGATGACTGAGGAGGGAGATGTGCGTGGACGAGGTGGTGGCGGAGGCTGGGGGGCTCCGTAGGGTTGCGGGCCACGGTTGCTACTGAAGAAGAGGAGGTGGCGTGGTGGTACTCGAAGAAGGACGATCCTCTGTGTGAAGGAGGTGCCTATATCGACGATCACTTCGATTCTGAACTCGCAATTGAAGACGATGCTCAGCGTTGGGGGTTGCAGCTACTGAAGATGTAGAGCCTTTTCAACCGCAGAGAGTCGGTGAGGCTGCGTGATGGTTCAGCGGTCGCGTGCGACCATGCAGACTAGGGATTCTTCAATGGAGTGACTCTCATGCGTTGAGGTTGCAGGTGCTCTAACGGTTTCAACAACAATTGGGGGGTGCCTGGAGCCGCATGCAGACAAGGATGGCGGTGCGGTTTCGATTGCTACAAGATGAGGCGAGTGGGCGGCGGTGGCCTGGATTTCGCCTGAAGTGGAAATTGATAGTCGTCTACTGAGTGTTCTTGATATTTTCTAGAGATTATGGTTGAGGAGATAGGAACCCAAAGTCCTGTGACATGTGATTAAGATCAAGGCTCGAGTCCAGCAAACTCGACTTGATGATTAACTGTGAAGGGACATTGGTGGTTGGAGCTCCTTGTAAATGGTGGAAGGATGGAGCTGATCATTGGAAGGTTGTGCATAGGAATAAGAAGCATGGAGAGGAGAATGCGGGATGATTTCGTTGGTGATTTCGGATGCAACGGATAGAAGAAGAGTTACGATTTGGGGAAGATGAAAGAGTAGCAGGGGAAAGTGAAAATCATGGGTAATTTCGTTAAATGAAGGCATGAGTTGAGCAGTCCATTGACAGCGTCGGGGAATGAAACGTTACGTTAAACTTTGGTCCCCTATTTGTTATAAAATAAAGATCAGACCCTATTTGGGAATCCATGTAAAGATTAGTCCATTTTATGTAATTTACATAAAAAAAATAAAAAATACTTTCTATTTATGGAAGTTTGTTTTTGGACCTATGTACAATTGTACAGATATGTTTATTATTTTATATGGAGATTACATGAGCTTCTTTCACTTTGTTTTAAATTTTATTATTTACCTTGTGAAAGCAAAATTTTGCAAGCAAAACTAATTTTCTTTCTCTTCTAATGAGATAGTTTTTATCTATGTAGGTGAAAACATTTGATCTGTACTTAAACTTCTTCACATGGATACATGTTTTGCCCATGATGAACAATCTTGATTAAGTAAAATCTAGTTTCTAACATAAGAAAAAGTTTAAATGCATGATTAGGAGAATTGTGAAAGAAGAAGAAATTTAAAGTAACTACTAAAAATATAATAATTTAATATAATTTTAAGATGTAATGTTATTAGTTATAAAATTTTAGGCATAATCTATCACCCTCCCATGAGTCTATGTACTATATATAAACTATATTTTCATTACTGATTAAATGCTTTTAAATTGAATTGACTTTTCATCCCCAAATTATAATGATGATGACAAATGATGCGTGATGGATTGTAAACAGTACAATGAGGCTACATCATAGCTTTTTAAATCCGTCACCATATTAAACATATAATGAAGATGTCATCCATTGCAATATATTCTTTTTCAATGTATGTTGCAATGTTATTAGAGATAGTCCATGTAGCAACATATATAAAAATTAATTAATCTTCGTTAATTTTTAAATTAAAGTATAACAATAATTACTTAAAATTTTGAAAAATATCAACGATTAATCACTAGCATTGCAACAGATACAACATTATTAATCGTTAATTTCTAGTAGAAAAAATAATTTCAAAACATATTACAAAATATTTAACATCTTGGTGTCACGGTGAGGATTTCAAAAAAAAAGTGTCACTGTCAACCCATTTTGTTGTATTTAATGGGATATTTTCCATCATATCCTACTAATTTTACCTTATGTCTCAAGTTTTTCGGGTGCGTGCATTTGACAGATTTTTGTCTAAGGACATGCTTGCATGTTTTTCTAACTACAACAATAAAATAAGAAGTATTTCTTTGCAATTACACTTGCTCCCATATTCATACGAAATTCACAGTATTGGCATTTCATGAGTGCAATAATACAGAGGCACACGTGTAATAACAACAGGACACTGATATGAATTCTGTAAAAGATGTGGGCATAAATATTACACGAAAAACTCGAAAGGGTACGAGGATAAAAATCCCTCAGAAAAACAAATAGGGTAAATTACAATTTGGGTCCTCATCTATGGGTCCCATCACAAAATAGGTCCCGATCTTTAAATTGTAACAATTCGGGTCCCAGGGTCATTAATGTAAGGAATTTTTTGAGGCTAATGACGACTATGCCCTTGTTTAAAAGTTTGAACCCAACCCCCATTTCCTTTCCAACAAGGACGTATTCGTCATGAACCCCAAAATTTCCATTTCCTAAAAGTGCGTTCTTGTATCGGGTTAAACCACCCCAAGGGTGGTTTAACTCCTCTACCCCATATTTTCTCCCTCCACGTGGGTCCCACTTTTTATCTTTTTAAAAAATTAAATAAATCAATTCTCCATCATCAATTCAATCAAAAAATAATATACTATACCATCATATCATATAAAAATTATAAACTACTCCACTTCTACTCACTTTTTCAAATTCCAATACAATCACATCACAATAACTTCTCACTTTTTCAAACTCCAATACAATCACATCACCCCAAACCCACTTCTAGCACACCACCGGTTTAACCCTCTATCCAAACACCAAAACCCAAAAATGGGTTACCTGCAACCAGTTTAACCCACCTAAACCCACTATCCAAACACCCCCTAAATGATCCTGTGATCCGAATCGTTACAATTTAAAGATTGGGATTCATTCTGAGATCGGACCCATAGATATGGACCCAAATTATAATTTACCCAAACAAATAAAAACAGTACATGGAGGAGTGCCGCAACAGCAGAGAGCTGGACGACCGTAAGATATAAAAATGAAGTAAAACTTCCAATAAAACGGAAAAGTTTGCCGACCATGACAGATATTTCTTGCGGATCTCTACCTCTTATTCTTTTATCTGGTTTTCAACGCAGACATTAGTAGTATATTCTGCCACTGTTACACGATATATGAAATTTTTATTAAGAACGTCGTTTTACCTTGTGGGTGTGGCTTTCTTATTTCTTCTCTGCTCCCTTCCGACGTGGGAATGGGTCACCATTACAGCATCGCTTTGTCCTCTAATGGCTTTGGCGGTCGTCACGGCACGTCAACTTGCTGTGGACGGCAATCACGTTTATTCTTTCTTACTTCCCAAACGTACACGATAATTTGACCGGAAGATCCTGTGCATTCAGCGTCCTTTTTGGTCTCTGCCATTTCGGCCTCTTTTTTTCCTGGAACAAATCAAATGGTGCGATTGGGCCCCCACTGGGCCTTACTGCAACTCAAGTTACAGATCACATGGGCCTGGTCCAGTCGAAGCTCACTGGGCCTGACCAAAGGCCTGTAATAAAAATTGGGACCTGGACTGGGCCTTTAAAGTTGATTTAATTTCTCTGAATTTTACATAAATAAATTCTGGGCCTGGATCGTTACGTGGCTTATTTAAATTTTGTGTGCCCCAACCTTTATCTAATTTTAAGGATATGATAACAATTTTTATACTTACCTCTAAATCAATCAGCAGCTCTCTAACACTCATACCTTCAAACATAGTCTCACATTTAAAACTCGCAAAGTGTGAGAATGTGTTATAAGTGGTGAGGATTACTACTTGACAACTTAAGCTTAAATATTTCGGGTGGTTGTCAATAGGTCCATTTGGGCTCGAATTCAACAAGTTATCATGGTTAGTTTTCTCGATAACGGATCGAGGACCTAAACCCATGATGTTACGAATGGTATCAAAGTCAATTTCACCATTGTCACTGGGGTAAGTGATGAGGCCATGTCACAACGAGGATGTTATGAATATAAGTGGGGGAGGTTGTAACACCTATACCCCAAACATAGTTCCACATCTAAAACTCACAAAGTGTGAGAGTGAGTTATAAGTGGTGGGGACTACTACTTGATAACTTGAACTTAAGCATCTTAGGTGGTTGTCAACGGGTTCATTTGGGCTCGAAATCAACAGGTTGTCAAGGTCGGTTTTTCTCGATAACAGACTGTGGACCTGAGCCCGGATGTTTCAAGCTCAATGGGATATGATTTGCCATGGAGGTTTTGACATCCCATTTGGAATTTAAGGATGGTCCACATACTTCCTTCTCAGAATTTAATAAAACAAATAAATAGGAGATATCATATATAATATCAAAAGTCAAAGGGATTTACTTTTTGGATTAAAAATAAATATTTGAAAGAAATTTTCTTGATGGAAGTTAATATCTGTTAGCTATATTAATCTGGGATTTCTTCCCATCTCTTACTACATGGATCTTTGTAAGCTATTGGTTTTCTTCCTTTACATGTTGTTTGCTTTCTTCCTTGGATGTGGGCTTTATTTGGCACATAGGCCTCCTTTTCTTGATTGTTGGTGTACACATGGGTACACCGGTATACTCCTGGTTCAAACTCTCTCAACCTAGGTTGATATTACTTGTATTGACCTTACAATTTCTTTGGTATAACTATATTCAAATAAAAGTATTAACATAAAAAATATATTATAATCATTAAAAAGTTAATATAACATATAATCAATATCACATCACAATTATCATTCCAACCCTCCCAACCCTCCAAACAGCTATTATTCACAGGGGGATACCTCAACCCAACCCAACCCAATTACCAAATAAATCCTTAATGCTTGGTTTGTTGCGAGGCCTTGGTATCCCTTGGATGTTACGCGTAACTACTCCTAGACCCATTTGCCATCTGTTGTTGTCGAGCATTTGCTCATTGTCTTGAATGCTTCTCTTGGGTTTCCTTAGGAGAGAAACACTTTTGTGTCGCTCTTCAGTTGAGTATGTTGCTCGAACTTCCTTCTTAGCTTCTTTATTCAAGTTTCTGGCGATCTCCATCTCAGCTTCGTCGTGCTTTGTTGTAGATCTTTGAGTGTTGGTTCTTCTGATCTAAACACCCTGTATGTTGTTTGTCTAACGATGTTATCTTTCTCAAAAGTCATCGTTATTTATTCGTTGGAGATGGTGGTCAGCGGTGTGTTATGTTGTTTATCTGTTGGACCATGTTATTGTTTAGTTGGTGGCATTGGTGATGATTTGGTTCTTGCTTTTCCTTTGCTTTTTTCTTACATAAATGTACTCTGGAGGTGTTTGCCTCTTTTCCCATCTTATTTATGGATATGGAGGATTTGAATAAGGATGGCAGCTTCTTCTTTGATTTGATGGGCAAGGTCATACGTATGTTTGTTAGGTTTTTTTGCTCTTCCCTTGCATATTTGTTTGGTTCAGAGATCGATTATCTTGGGATCAAGCTCAACAAATGTGCTTCTTCATAAAGTATATCTTATTTTATGAAGTATTGTTACATTCTTTTTCAATTGCTTTTCTAAAAGAATCCGCTACAGATTCTTCATAACCTTAATTAGCCTTCTTCGGGCATATATTAATAGGGTAATCATTTTTGTTAAAAACCAAAAACCCATTTCACAATATCAAAGATATACTAAACATACTACATCTCTCACAACTTAAATTTCCCTTCTTTACATTTTATTCTTCTACTTTCTCTAATTTTCCTTCACTTCTATCAAAAATCATTTTTTCTTATTATCTAACATAATTATCTTCCTTACATTTTAAAACATGGCTTAACTTTTAGGATGGGAGATTTAATGAAGAACAATTACATCGGAATCGAGATGGAGTAAAAATATTGTTACAATTTTGTAGACTGAATTTCCATCTACACTTTTGTATTTGACTTCTTAGTTGTATGTTTCCTCTTCTATCAATTCCAACTTAAATTAAATTATATAAACTATACTTGATTTGTTCCAACCACTTTTAAGTCTTTCATTATTTCTTATTTTATCTTATCTCACTTAAATCATCATTTTTTTCCTGATCTTTTACTATTTTACTTTATCTCATCATGCTTAAAAATATTCTTTAAATATTATATGTACTTTTCAAATTCTACAGTAAAAAATTCTCACGCCGCGAAGTGTGGGTATGCACCTTAAAAATCGAGGCTATCCTAATCAATTATTGTTGTGTGCACAAATAGATCTCGATCATAATGAAATCGTGATCTCTACTAGGGATGTAAACGGGTCGAACCTGAGCGAACCTACATTTTTTAGGTTCAGTTCATTTATTTAATCAAGCCTAAATTTGTGTTCAAGTTTGGATCGTTATTTTCAAACTGAATCTGAATCGGACCTCTTTTTAATCGAATCGAGCCTAAGCAAATATTGAATTTGAGAATTTTTTTAATAAAAGGGAGTGAAAAAGAAATGAAATATATGTGTCATTATAATTAGAATAAACATTTACTCTTTTTCTTTATCTAACTCTTCTTCATCTTTTGAAAAAATTAGATTAATAAAGATTTATCTCTTTAAAAAATTCATAATATATTTTTATATCTATTCAGATTAGGATAAGGAATAATGTGAGGATATGTGATAAGTAAGGTTTATACTTGTTCTTTTGATTTGAGGATAAAGATGGAAAAAGTACTAGACACATAGATGATAGATGTTGTAACCACGATCTAAATATATATTTTGGGATTGTTTATATTGAGATAAAACCTACTTATCTCCTAAATATTCACTTATCTCTCCATCAAACAAAATATTCACTTATCTCCAGACAAAGTTCACTTATCTTGGGATAAAATCCATTTATCTCAAAGTAAGGTCCATTTATGCATATAAGGATTTGTAAATGTGTGTGTGCGTGTGTATATGTGTGTGGTTGCATGTGTGCAGGTGTACGCGTGTGCGCGTGAGTGCATGTGTGTGTATTGATGAATCTATGATTCATCGTCTTTATTCTTTCATTTTGGCTAAAATCCTAGGTAAAATGCATGTAAATATTCACTAATTCTCAGTAATTAACATTCTAACTACATTTATTAATATTATATATTTGACATGTATTTTATCCAAAATAAAATGATAAAGAGAAAAAGAAAAATTAAAAGAAAGAAGGATGTATATAAAATAAATATAGACTGATCCTAACACCAAGAGCATGTCAATATTGACTTGATCGACAAATAAATAAGTAGGGGGAGATAAGGATCCTAATTTATGAAAATATCAAAAAATCAAGACCATAAAAATACATTCCCACATTTTTCACATTGTAAATATTTCACCTATTTTATTTATCATCAAGATCACATCAAATCAAATTCTTTTCCTCATCAAAGTTATTTATAAAAACACATATTATTTTCTAAAAATAATAAAAAAATTATTTTATATAAAAATAATTAACTATGATGAACCGAAAAGGTCGTAAAAGCCAACTTCCAAGGTTCATAACTAATTATAGGAAATTCCAAATTTACCAAACTCACTTTTAAACTTCATTTTATAACTAATACCATTAATTAAAAATATCGAAAAAAATATTAAATAAAATGGGTGAGTTTTTACGTTTGGGCCCTTTGTCTATATGTATTATATGTATAATCTTCTCGATTTTTTATTTAATTATTTCTAATCTTGTTTAACTTAATTATTTTTCTAAAATATTATCAAAAAATTAATAGAAAAATATAAAAATATAACTCAAAGTAGAATATCAATAAATCTCGAAGCCACGAAGCTATGTCTTAAAACTTTCGAACCTCATAACTCGGCCATATAAGCTCTAAATTAGGCAAACTCACTTTCAAAGTTCATTTTTTAGAATTATCTATCAAAAAATAATGATTTCGCTAAAATCGAAGTTAATATGAAAAAAGTGGATTTTGGAACCTATTGGTATAAAATGTACAATGTATTTTAATTTTATATTTTACCATATATGTCATTGCTTATATTTTATATTTTATTAATATTCTATTAGTAAATTAAAATAAATAAAATCAAAAGGTAATTAATTATTGAATTATTTATTAATTTATTAATTTATTTATTTAATTATATATTCCATTTTATTTACTTATTTAATTAACTATCTATTTAGTTATATATTAATTAATTCATTTAATCTAACGATCAATTTAATTAGTTATTTATTATTTAATTTATTTATTAATTATTAATTTATTTTATTTTAATCTCTTTTCTCTCTCCTACTTTTCTTTTCTCTCCTATCTTCCTCTTCCTCCGCGCCTTCCTTCTTCCTCATCCGTCGCCGGCCCTTCCTTCTCTTCCGCCTCTCCTTCTCCTCCAGTCAACCGACCTAACGACTGGTCGTTGGTCATTAGGCTGGTAGGCCAACGACCTTCCTTGGGCTCTATGCCAACCACCTTACAAATAGGACATCTCCCCCTTCACCCTCGATCTATCCGCCATTTTCTCCACTCTCGGTTCGGGAGCTCCTAGAGAGACACGAGAGAGTGACAGTCCTCGGAGTCCTTTGTCATCGAGCGAGATCGAGAGGGAGAGATGGAAAGATCCGTCACTGACGAGTGCTTCGAGTCGCAGTGGGTTCAGCCTCCCGTCGCCACTGTGGTGGAGGCAACGATCTCCAGAGCTTCAGCTCCAGATCCATAGGCAATTATCCATCATCCGACACCTTCCGCATACCAAGTTACTCCTTCTCTGCTTATCTCTCTTCTCCTTTCATTTTCTCTTCTCTGTCACTCCTCTGCAACCCTCTCTATTCAGATCATCACTACCCCTTGTACCCCATCGTTTTCACCTATATCTCCCAAACCTCTCACCTCCAACCACGCACGGTGGATGGAGATCCTTGTTTCCTTCCATCGTTGTCGCTTGAACCATCCATTCACCTTCCCTTGTTCTAGACCGAGCCTCGTGCTCGAGTCATCGTATCTCATTGGAGAACTTGTAATCCGTGTTCGAGCGTCATCTGGAGTTTGAAGCAACACGTCGATTCCCTACACCGCGCCCCCTTTCTTCTTCTTCCCTTAGCGTGTGCCTTCCTCCTCTTCTCTGGCCAACCTCCTGCAACTGCCCCAACACTTCCAACTACCGGTCATTAGGACGGTAGCTTAACTTCCCGCGGTGATCGGAGCTCGCGCTAGTGGTGTCATCCGACGGAGTGGGCTCCAAGGAATCCCATCCTATTTAAGGGCACCCAACCCTGTCCATTCCAGCATTTTCCATTAGCACCCTTTCCCTGTGAGCTCCGAGAGAGAAGTCGAGAGGTGACAGGTCCGGCTGCTCCACCATCGAGCGAGAGAGATAGGGAGGCATTCGTCTAGATTATCGTTGGCATAGAGGTTCTGCTCCGCTGCGCACAGCTTCTGCGACGCCGCACGTTGAGGCCATATCCTTGGAGCATCCGCTCCGATCACAGGCATACCATTCGCATTCTATTCCAAGTTAGTTTACCCTGATCAGATCCTCCTTCTTACCTTATCTTCTCATCCTCTCTCTTCTTCTCTCAATCCCTCTCTTCTCTGTCACTCCTCTACAACCATCTCCCCCGACCATCATCATCACATTCACCTTCGAGTCACGCCATTTTCCATTCTATCTTAGACATCAAACACCTCTGACCACACACGGTGGTCGGAGCTTTGGTTCCTCCTCCATCACCTCATCGGAAATGGTTCTTCAGTCAAGGACCTCATCCTCGAACCAAAATTCTTCTACAGGTCTATACGGAATTCATTGGAGAACCGCCACTTTGAAGCCAAGTAGCACATTCAATTCTCGCACAGGAAGCAATCACTGAGTTCATCTATAGTCAAACACCCTCCACCTCGATCACTTGGAGTGTAACAAATAGCATCGCTACGCCTCGAAGAACAATCACCATCCACCATCAAAGGCACCACCTCCATCATGAGTAAGATCAACACAGCGAAAACATCAGTGTCGTCGCCCGTGAAGAAATAACCGCCACCACTGCTGCTTCAATCACAATAGTTACCAACGTCAGCGATCGCACACGCAATCGTCGCTGATAGCAGCACCTATAGATGATGTTTTGATCACGTCGATCATCCTCTCATCAAAGAACAAACATCCATCGAGGAATAAGATTTTGAGCTTTTATTCTTATCTATTCGGTCGATACCTCATCCGATGGATTCCTCTCCAGCCACGTGTCGACGCAACGACAACCCCATCATTTAAGATTTAAAGTTGTGCACTTGCATTGCACGTGCACTCAGGATTTTTTTAGGGGAAAATTACAAAACAGATCCCATGCTTTATTGATATTACAATCAGGTACAGTCAAGCTTGAGGGCACGTGCATCGCGTGATCTACTGGACATCTTGTGCAATAAACCCTCGTAGTTTCTGCTATTTCTCGTGCAACCCTACAATTTCCATAAACTAACACATATACCCCTATACAGTACATAAATCATATACGTATTATACTATAATAGATAATAAATGCAATACCAAAATATAAAAAGAAACTAGAAATACGTATTAGTATTGTATCATACTCTATATACAGTATTAAATCATATTTTGTAAAATAAAAATAGTTTCCATTTTAAATAAATTATTTAAAAATACTAAAAACATAACAAACTTCAAAATCCAAAAATAAAAAACACTTTTAAAAGTTCTATAAAAATTATATATAGTATTTTAGTATATTTTACATAGTAAACCAAAAATAAAACAAAATTCAAATATTAAAATCAATAAAAAATACATCAAAACTTTAAAAAAATCCTAACTAATTCAATAAAAATCGCATAAATACGCACAATACATCATTTTGAAGATATTTTTCATTTATTTTCTAATATAAAATAAAATAAAAATACTTTCTCACTTATTTCTATTTTTAAAATCAAAAATAAAATTCTCATTCCAATAAAAATAAGTTTAAACTTTAAAAACCAAATAAAAATTACAAAATATTTCCTAAAAATTATGTAAAAATCATAAAATGCTTAAAACTCATAAAAATATCAAAATGAAAATACAAAAACAACAAAGCATTTTCCCATAGATAGTAGGGTCGGCTACATGGATTCTTCGCCTCCATTCAGATCTATCTTGGGTCAATCCCGGACGTATATCTACAAAACTAAGATCCCTTTGTATGGTCTCTTTACAACACTTCTTGGGTCGTCCTCGCCCTCTCTTAGTCGGCTCAATATCTCAACACATGCATCTCCTAACTGATGCATCAGCTGATCATCTTTTCAAATGTCCAAACCATCTTAAGCAATTTTCTCGCATCTTATCCTCGATCGGAGCTACACCAACTTTCTTTCTGATTGCATCATTCTGAATTTGATCTTTACGTGTGTGTGTGTGTATCCACACATCCACCTTAGCATTTTCATTTCTGCTACATTCATTCTCTGCACATGTCTATGGTTCAAAGGCCAACATTCAGATCCATAAAGTATAGCAGGTCTCACGGTTGCCTTGTAAAACTTTTCTTAAATTTTTAAAGGATTTTTCTTATCACAGAGAACAGCAGAGGCTCCTCTCCGCTTTAGACAGCTTGCATTTATTCTATTAGTAACAACTCCATCAATTTCCCCATCATGTTGCAGAATACATCCCAGATATGTAAAGGAATCTCTCTTATGAATGTTATCATCACTAATCTTCACTTTGATTCCTTCACCATTGCTTCCATCAAAGGTGCACTCCATATATTCCGTCTTAGCCCTACTTATATGAAATCCTTTAGTCTCCAACTCATGTCTCCAGACCTCAAGCTTCTCATTTACTCCATCTCTAGTCTCGTCAATTAACACAATATCATCAGCAAATAACATACACCAAGGTAACTCATCCTGAATGAGAGACGGTGCCCTTACACAAGATAAAGCCCTATCATACATGTCCTTTATGAGGTTATGTATATGACAGATACTTGTCTCTTCTCCAACACTCCACAATATCTCTCGTCGGACAGAATCATAAGCCTTCACCAAATCAATAAAGATCATATGGAGGCTCTTCCTTTTGGCTCTATAAATCTCCATTGTTCTCCTCACCAAAAGGATGGCTTCAATCATTGAGCGACCTGGCATGAATCCGAATTCGTTTTCTTTTACGTTGGAAACTTGCCTCAACCTTCTTTCGATCACACATTCCCAAATTTTCATAGTGTGACTCATCAGCTTGATACCTCTATAATTTGAACAATTTTGAATATCTCATTTATTCTTATAAAGAGGCACCACGATACTCCTCCAATCTTCAGGCATTTTCTTACTTCGCCAAATAACATTGAATAGATTCGTAAGCCAAGTCAAACCATGCTCATCTAAAACTCTCCATACTTCTACAGGGATGTCATCCGGTCCTACACCTTTCCCAAGTCTCATAACCTTCAAAGCTACCTCCACTTCCTTTCTTTGTATTCGTCTATATCTTACACGATTCAAGTAACTTTCACTACAAGCTAGATCACCCAAAGTGATCTCTCTATTTCCTTCCCCAATGAAAAGTTTATGGAAGTATTGCCCCCATCTAGTCTTTATATCCTTCTGAGTAACAAGCACATGACCTTTCTCTCCTTAATGCATCTCACTTGAGAAAGGTCTTTGGCCTTTCTTTCTCTTGCTTTGGCCAACCTGAATATATCCTTCTGTCCTTCCTTTGAGTCGATATTTTTATACAATACTTTATAAGCTTTTGACTTAGCTTTGCTTACGGCCTACTTTACTTCCTTCTTCGCTATTTTCTAGTTTGTGACAGTTTCCTTTGTTCCATCCTTAGACATAGCTTTAAAGCAAGTTCTTTTTATTTTTAGCTTCTCTTGCGCCCCTTCACTCCACGACTAAGCCTCCCTTTGACCTGGAGCTCCTCCCTTTGACTCTCCTAGCATCTCTTTGGCTACCTTTCGGATACAAGATTCTACTACCTCCCACATCTCGTTTGCACTACCGCTACAATCCCAAGATAAGTCTTCTAAAACCTTCTCCCTGAAGCTCGCTTGCTTCAGTGGAAGATTCCACCATTTAGTTCTAGTTATCTTAGAAACCTCCTTTTCTTTACCAGCCCTTTCATTCGTACATCCAAGACTAAAAAATGATATTGGATTGTCAAACTCTCTCCTTGGACTACTTTGTGGTCTTTACAACACAACTGATCTCTTCTCCTCAATGCAAAGTAATATATATGTGTTCTAGTTGGTCCACTCTTATAAGTAATTAAATGTTCCTCCCTCTTCTTGAAAAGAATGTTTGCTATGAAAAGATCATATGCCGTTATAAAAATCCAGGATGACTTTCCCTCTTTATTTCTATCCTCAAAACCATGTCCTCCATTAACACTAACATACCCTGAAGCATCTTTTCCCACATGTCCATTAAGATCTCCACCGATGCAAATCATCTCTCTTTGTGGGATTCCTTGTAGACTCTTATCCAAATCCTCCCAAAAAGCTTGGTTAGTCCTTTCATCTAAACCAATTTGCGGTGCATAAACTGAGATAATATTCAGAATTTCTTCTTCAAGCATAGCAAAATTATTCGATCCCCGAATCCTTTCGCCTCAACCACACAATCCTTCAAATCCTTATGAACAACCACTCCAACACCGTTTCTACCCTTATCTTTACCTGAATACCAAAGTTTAAAGCCTGTCTTCTCAATCTCCCTTGCTTTGTCTCCAACCTATTTAGTCTCTTGCAGACATAGTATATGAATCTTCCTTCTTTCCATCGTATCCACTATCTCCACCAACTTTTCAGTTAAAGTGTCAATATTCCAACTATCAATCCGCAAATTCCATTACAATCCCTTTTGGACTAACTTCTTTACTCGCATGCGTCCATTATGCGAGAACCCTTGTAAATTTTGGACTGCATCCGAGTGGTGATGCAGCAGAAATAGCTTAATTACCCGCATGCGTTCCTCATGCGAGAACCCTTGCAAGTTTTTAACTACATCCAGGTTGCGATGTATCAATCCTTGCCAATTTTCTTTGCATTCGGGCGATGCAAGGCGTCGCAAGTAGGGAATGCCCCAACGAAATCTGTATGTTTGCTTAAATCCATGTTGAAAAGATCCGACTGTCATGAGGCAACTTCTTAAATAGTATTTTTTTTAGAAAAAAAGGCACTATTTAGGAAGTTGTCTCTAACTGTTTTACGCTGGTTGTCGGCTACCTAATGCAATTCTCCTCATTTACCCGGGCTTGGGACCGGTCATGGCTGAGTTAAAATAAAAACCAAATATAAAAATATAAAATTTATACCTATATTTTGACATAGGTATATAAAATAATATTAAATTCATAAAATCAAATAAACGATAGAAAATTCACCTAAAAATAAATAAAAAATAGGAAACCCTTATACCTTAGTTTTCTATACTTTTTAGTTTTCTATCATTTTACCTTATTTCTAAACAGTTTGCCTCCTTGAGTTCGACCCTCCCATACTTAATGCTATACACATCAAGTTTAAGAGTATAAATAAAAATAAATAAAATTTCCTATATAAATCCACCTAATTGATACAACGACCTTTGTTATTCTTTAGATCAGGTGTGTTTTTCACGTATGTGTGTGCACGTGTGTGCATCTGTGCATGTGTGTATGTGTGTGGTTATCGAGTTTTTAACGGATCAAACTTAAGCAAACATATGATTTTTAGGCTCGCTTGGTTTATTTAATCGAGCCTAACTTTGTGTTCAGGGTTGGTTCGCTTATTTCTGAACTGAATCTAAATCAAATTTTCAGCGAGCTGAACCTAAGCGAATATCGAACCTGAGAATTTTTTGATACTCCTAATCTGTACACCACAGGTAAGAAGGTGGAAACACATCGTGGCAAGGAGCATTCTTTACACCAAATAAAGAAATTAATTAACTGTGAATGGGATCATCAATACAACTTTGGGGTTCTTCCCAACATTGGATGGCTTAATAACCATCGAATTTTATAAAACCCATCTACACAGCAGTAGCCATTGTCAAGGTGGCCCTAAAGTTATATTTCTTTTAACCTTGTTTGGTTTCCTAACCTCTTCTCCTAGTGGTTTAGTTTATGTATCGAACTTTTCCTAATTCTATATATTCATGCGGATTTCAGTTTCTCTTCACCAATACCAATTTTGGAAAGAGAAGTTTCGGAGAATTTTATCATTTCGCTGAAATCATATGATAAGCTATTTTTTCCAAAAAAAATTAAAAATTCGTAACCAACAAACAAAATAGAAATACATATTTGTTTGTAAAATAGATATGTAAATATAAATTTTGAAGTAGTATTATTGTAATAATCACCGCATATATAGATATGTGGTAGCAATGTTACTATCTAGAGTTGAAAATTAGATATTGAACTGGAAGCAAAAGATATGATAATCACTTCATAAACAAAAATGAGGTGACACATGCAATAACGACCAAACAAAATATTCACACATATATCAAAAATAACAAAAGAGTGAAAATTTAAAGATCTTTAATTAAAATTTAAATTCAACTCTAGAAGCTTATTTCTAAGTGATTTGGTTTGGACTTAAACCTAAATTTCAAACATAACTAAAGAAACTTCCTCTAACAATGTAAAGCTCTCTAAGAGCAATGCAAAGAAATGGATGAAAATTCATTGACATAAGGTAAATTTCATTGAAAGCAAGAAATAGAATCCCTCATTTTTGTCGTTTCACCAAAATGATAAGCAATTTTGACATAATTTCGCTAACATTTGAACGTCGTCAAAATCATGGAAGAAGAAACAATGTAGCTTTTCAATTTTGTTGACCAAGAGAAATATAAATCTCGAAGAAGTTCAATTGGGTTTTGCTGAAATGTGAGACCATGGTTGAGACCTACCCACCTGCTTCAATTCAATCTTCTTCATTCTTATATGAGATCGGAAAGTGTATTGGCAACATGTCGGCACAGAGTGATTCATCATGCAATAAAGAAGAAAGGAAGATCTTACTAAATCCATTTTCGATCGTTCTTCTTGACGGTTTATAAATCATCAAATCCCCACAAATGAAATGATAAGTGGGTCCATGTAAATGATCCAAATCTCACAAACAACAATGCTCCTTCCCCATATGGAGTTCGGAACCCAAGAGCAATCGTTAGTATAAGCAATTGGAGGTCTCCCTAAGACCGCAGCTGTCATTTTACTATAAATTGGTACCCTTAATCTAATATTTTTCTTCTTATTTTAGCTCTAGAATCATGTTTATAAGAAAAATAACTTCGAAGTATTCTTCCTATGAAACAACTTTCACAAATCTAAGCATTATCAAATTTGAATATTTAAAATAAGAAGGAATAGGTATTGAATTCAGGCCAAAATCGCTGAGTTAGATTTCTTTATGGATAAGACCTTATCCCATTGGGAGAGTTATGACTAGAATGCAGAAATTATAGTAGCAGTTGGCTTTCCTGAACCTAGATTGGTATAATATTATTTTTTATTTTACTCGACAAAAATATGTATCGGAAAATTATTAGACAAATTTCAGGGATTTCTTTCACATTTCCCCCCACTTGCTCATCCTTCTAATTTTCTACACATCTAGACAATTTTGTATGGCACGCATACTCCCTCTAGCATTGAGTCATGAAAATTTTCAACGTGAAAATTTTATATACATTTAGAATTGTTGCATTTTTGAATAATAGGAAAAACCTTTACACTCTCTTTTTTGGACTTACAGTAGGACTGGAGACTACTTTCCACCACCTTGCCATCATCGTTCAACTGTACCCCATAGTCTTGCAACCTCTGGATGTCGCGTGAAATGGGGCTCTGCCAGTCACCGTCCCACCAGGCCGGAGCCAGAAGCGGGGTGAAGGCACACTGATGAGACTGATTCCGGCAACTCAGCGGGCCGGCAAATCTATTCCAGATATGGCCCCAACCAATCTGACTCCCCAAGCCGCCATCCAATAAGCTGCTCTGGAAGCTGCTGAAGAATGAAAAGTTTGGGATTTCATGGGAATCATCCCCATAATCGGCTGCAGAGAAAAGAAACACACTTAGAAGTGGTAAAATTACTTGGTTATGGTTTGTCAGGAGATAATTGTACCAAGATGGTTAGCAGAAGCTAAGGCAGCGACTAGCTGAGCATAAGTTGTTCCAACACGTCGATGAGCCCCAGTAATTACAGCATGTTTTGCTCGAGATGCAAGAAAAAAATCGACAAATGCAACCCATCTTGGTGCAGGCCCCCAGTCCTTCGCTCTGAAGTTTAGCTGCAACATTAAGAAAGAAGCTGTTGTGAAACCATTATATAGGCTCTCGGGAAGAGATGTACTCGCACAAACACAGGGGCCCCGGTCCCTTACCCTGAAGTCTAACTGCAACATCAAGAAGTAAGTAAGCGTCCACCAGCATGTACGCACACATAGACGTGTCCATGATTTAGTTTTATGAGAAGTTATCATTGTATTTATGGATGTCCATTATTTTTTGTTCGTTTGAAGTTTGCACAACAACAAAGGATCTTATCAGAGCAAGATTGTTTAGGGCTTCTTCAAGATTGTGCAGTGAAGATCCTTGAGCCGAACGATATGAAGATCTTGTGGTGCTATCTCCTCTGCCTCCCTCCGGCAACCTCGCCTGACCTCTATATACATCGCCCCTCCTCTCTTCTTCCTCGTGTACACTATTCATACTACTGTTCAAACACTGTCAGATCTCCATCTCACTTGATCTTTCATCATCTTCATCTTAGCAACAGCCATCATCCATCCATCAAGCTGTGTGCCAACGTTATCCATTTAGATCAGCATATCGCCTCATCTTCGTGCCGAACAAGCCACTGTCAACCTTCCAGATCTCACTGCAGCAATGCTTCTAGCTGCACCACAGCCATCATAGTGCGATGCAAAGAACAAGGATGTCTTGAGCAGTTCAAGATTGTTCTCAAGATGGTATTCAGGCCCAACAAGCACTGCAATGTCACCGATGACATCCAATCTCCCCCATCCAGCAATGTCGCAACCTTAAAATCTCTCAAAGATCCTCACTGAATCCCTCAAGCTCCTCCACCAAGATGCTTGCACGGTCAGATCTCTCGTTGCATCACAGGATCCTAACCAAAACCCTAAGCACTGCCTCCATCAGGTCATCAAGCATTAACTAACCCGCACCATTATTCTCTCAGTCATGATAGTTGTTATAGAACCAAATCAATCAGGTCCTCAACGTCATTGGTCCAGATCCATATCCCATCACTCAACAACAAAGCCTATTCCCACATTAGGTATGCTTGACTACATGGATTCTTTGCCACCATTTAGATCTATTTTGGGTCACTCTCGGACTTACATCCAAATGACTAAGATCCCTTTGGATGGTTTCCTTCCCACACTTATTGGACCTTCCTCATCCTCTCTTAAGTGGTTCAACATTCAAAATCTCGCATCTTCTAACTGGTGCACCAGCCGTCCTTTACAAATAACCAAACCACTTCAAGTAGTATTATTTCATTTTATCTTCTATCGAAGCTACACCAACTTTCCTTCTGATCACATCATTCCTAATCCGATCTTTTCGCCTATGGTTTACAGGCCAGCATTCATATCCATGGAGCTAGCAGGTCTCATAGTTGCTTTGTAAAATACTTTCCTTTAATTTTTGAAAGTATTTTCTTTAGAACAGTAGAAGCTCCTCTCTACTTTATCCAACATGCATTTATTCTATGAGTAACATATCCATTGAGTTTCCCATAATGTTGCAAAATAGATTTAAGTATCTAAAGAATCTTACTCCAAACTTTACCTCGATTCCTTCATCATTGCTTCCATTAGACGTGCACTCCATATATTCAGTCTTAATCCTCTCATTTACTCCATCTCTAGTCTCATCGATTAACACAATATCATTGGCAAATAACATACATCAAGGTATTACATCTTGAATGTGACTATTCGGCTTCAAAAAAAAAGAATGTGACTAGTCAACTCATCCATAATCAAAGTAAAATGAATGTATTCAAAGTTGAACTTTGATGCAAACTAATGTTGATGTCAAAATAGTCGGCCTTCCCATACTAGATTCCTACAAAAGATGAAGCACACTAACTGTCCAAACACATTCACCAACTGGATCAAAAACTTCCTACAAAGCACATCCATCTCTCTAAAAATAAACAACACCTCTTGTTTCTTCAAACATTCGATGGGAGTTCGTCAAGGCCACCCTATGCCCCCTACTTTTTATAAATACTATGAATATACTCGATGGTTTGCTCCAAAACTAGGAAAAATCAAATTTGGTCGAAGCCTTTCAAATCTCCGGAAAGGATATATCCATTACCAACATGCTCTTCACTGATGATATCCTCTTATTCCTAAAATACAACCATTAAACCTTAAAATGCATGAAATTCACATTTAGTATGTTCTATGAGGTCACAGGGGGATGTCTGCAAATGATAAAAAATCTACCATCCATGCCCTTAACCTCTCGGCTCAAGAAACTCAGCTAACAAGCAGCATCCTGAACTGGTCATACCATCCCTTCCCAATAAATTACTTAGGAACCCCCCTCTCCCCTTGTCCTCTTACTAGATCCGAATGGCTTCCCATTATTAGAAAATATGAACAAAAGTTATTGGGCTAGAAGTTCTGTATGCTATCCCTCTCCTTTCTGAACCTATCTCTTACTCCCCAAATCCATCACATAATGACCTCCCTCAAAGTACCTAAGTATATCCTGTCAACAACAGACATAATTCGAAGAAAAAAATCTTTTGATCGGGATCCTCAAACTCCATCCACATACATCAGATAAGATGAAAGTCTATATGCCGTCCAAAATCAAAAGTGGGTGGGGTATCCTGAACCTTGACATCTTCAACTGTGTGATGCTGACGAAATCGTGGCTACTCACAATGGAAAACCCCAACCACCTATTTTCCAAAATCATCAGGGGTCGTATTTACAAACATAAACCTATGACAATCATTGAACCAAATCTCAAGAGGGACTCCCCCTATTAGCGATCAATTAAGATAGGTTCTCAAGGATTACAAAATATCACATCCAAAGTGTTGGTTGATGGAAAAAACTCCCTCCTCTGGACTGACAAACTTAATGACGGGCCCTCGCTGGCTTCCCAATACCAAAACCTCTGGGCATTGGCTAGAAATAAAAATAGCTCGGTTAAAAAAGCCAAATCCACCATCAATGCTAATAAAAAATGGCTGAATGCGCTGGTCAACTGAGCTCCTGATTTGAACATACAAAGTAGTATAACCTTTATCTGTGTGGTGAGAGTGATGCAATCCACGCCTGGCACAATCACTATACCTCAAAATATACCAAAGTTGAGACTGACCAATCACTTATATAATATCCTAAGACATGGTGGTCTTGGCCCGAAACTTGTCCCTAATTTCTGGAAGAATCCATTTCATCCCTGAGTATACATATTCTCATGGATGCTTTACCATAATAAATTAAAAACTCGGGACCAACCCCTAATACCAAATATACCCTCAGTATCCGCCTGCCCTCTATGCCTCGTTGCAGGAGAAACCTTGAAACAACTTATGGAATGCAGATTCTCATGTTTCCTCTTTAGCATTTTAAATCTTATTACCTTCGGTGATTATGAAATTTTCTTCAAACAACATTTACAATTACCACCATCCTTGACCCTATGGCAGATCTCTACAACCCATGCATTAGCTTTATGGTTGATCTGGAAGGAGAGATGTGCGAGGCCCTTCCAAGGTATCTCTTGCCTGCCCACTGCTCTCGCAAAAGAGGCCTCCCTTATCATGACCTCCCTAAAATATGCTCTGTCATAATTAAGGTTTTCTTACTTTTCATTTTTTTCCTAACCCCTTAAGAACCCCCTATATTGCATTGCAAGCAACATAACTCCAGCACCTTAAACCCGAGGCCCTACACAAGGAAGCAGAAAGCAACCAGACTTCAACCTTGATGATACAACATATTCGATGTACCCCTTCCAGACACCTACAGTCCATGACAACCCCTTGCCTTTTTTTGTTTTTAAGAATTCTCTGGACTTTTTTTGGCCCACCCTTTAGTCACTCCCCGGTTGTACTAAATACCGGACCGGAGGGTGGTTAGATCTTTTTCCTAATTTTTATCTTGATCTATTTTGTGTGACGCCTCTACTTTTGGATGCCGGAGAACTTCTTAGATCCGTACCCCCTTGCGGGCTCTTCTTTTTTAGGAAATGAATCGGTGATCGTTTATAAAAAAATATCTTTTAGAAGGTTGTTGCGAATAGCGGAAGCAAACACGCACAAACACGATAAAAAAATAAGACGCAAACACACAGATTTACAAGGTTCACCCGTAATTGGGCTACACCCTTGGGAGGCGGTGATCGTTTTCACTATATGGAGAAAGGGTAATATATAGGATACTGAGAAGATACAGATATGGGATGAGAATCAGGATCAGAATGAGGATACAGTATCTGGTGGCTCTAAGGTCCCTTTTATACTACAACAGAAGAATACCATTTGTATTCAACAATCCATCCCAACAACTCTCAGTCAATCAGAAAGCAAGACACAGATTAGACATGTCAGCAATCTTGGCCCAACAGTTCTCAGCCAATCAGAAGACAGGACACATATCAGACATGTCATCAATCCTGACCTAACAACTCTCAGCCAATCAGAAGGCATGACACATATCAGACATGTCAACAATCCTGACCCAACAGCTATCAGCCAAACAGAAGCCAGAATACAGATCAGCCACATCAGCAACCCAACAAGTGGTTAGGATTCAAATCACATTAACAATCTCCAACTTGAATTGAATCCTCATATACCAGAATGAACTATTAGTATACTCTAACATGAGTTGAATTCTCCACAAGCAGGATTAGCCACATTTCTAATATAACAGAATTAACCATTACTATACTCTACCATGAGTTGAATTCTCCATTAGCAGAATTAACCACTTCTAGAATCCACCGTGGTGGAATTCTCATATAGTAGAATTAACCACTACTATACTTCACCACTTGAAATTCAGATAGTAGAAATCAAGGAATTATAAACAATATTCACCTTGAAATTTCTCCTTAGAGAAGCTTTGTCGAGCTTCACCTTGCCGCCACCAGCCTCTCCTTGAGGCTACTGCCAACTGTCGACATTGAGCAAGTCCAAACAACGCTTAAACTTACTCTTAGGAACTGACTTGCAAGACATATAGGGTCTTCTACTTGTTTCCCTTGATGACAACAACCCCAGCTTTGGCAACATGCATGACCCCACCTTCAGCATTGTACATGTATCCTTTAGAGTCCAAGACTCCAAGGGATATCAGGTTCTTCCTCAAATCAGGAACATGTCGTACTTCTGTCACAGTCCTCACGACTCCACCATGCATCCTGATCTTCACAGAGCTGATCTCTACAATCTTGCATGTTGCATTATTCTCTGTGATGACATTTCCACCATCTATCTTCTCATAGGTGCAGAACCAATCTTCATTAGGTATCATATGGTAAAAACAACCTAAATCAAGAATCCATGTGCTATATGTCGTCTTCTGATCTGTGACGGTGATAACGAAATCATCTTCAGAATCTCTGCCACCTTGAGCCACTGCAGCAATTGTAGTTTTCTTGGATAGTCTTTCTTCCAATGTCTAGGTTCCTTGCTATTATTGGATATGTCCTTAGCATTATAATTCTTCAACTTGGACTTTTGCTTTTCATTCTTTGTATAGTTAGAACCGGTACGACTCTTCTCATGAGTCATAACCAAACATGCAGCATTAGAGTCTTGCATCCCAATAGCCATATGTCGAAGCTCACGCGTATGTAGACTCACGCGAACTTCCTTTAAGGTTATGGATTCTCTTCCCACAATGAATGATTGAACAAAATTCTCAAATGATAATGGAAGAGAAATCGATAAAATCAAGGCAGCATCTTCATCTTCAATCTTAACATTTACGTTTCTTAAATCCATCAATAACGTATTTAAGTGATCTAGATGTTCTTTAAGAGATGTACCTTCATGCATGAGGATAGAGAACATACGTTGCTTCAAGTGCAACTTATTGGTCAGAGACTTCGTCATGTATAGACTTTCGAGTCTCAACTACAGACCGACCGCGAAATTCTCATCGGCAACCTCCGCGATAATCTCGTCCGCCAAACATAACATGATCGTCGAGTACGTCTTCTCTTCCTGCACCATCAACTCAGACGGCTCGAGTGCCTTCGCTCGCTCTTGATCTAACGGTGCTCAGATGCCATGCTGCTTCATAAGTGCGTGCATCTTGATATGCCATAGACTGAATCTGTTCCTCCCCGTAAACTTCTCGATCTTAAGATTGTGTGATGCCATCTTACTGGATGATCATGATGAAACTTGAAGCTCTGATATCGGTTTGTTGCGAATAAAGGAAGTAAATATGCACAAACACGATCAAACAAGCAAGACGCAAATACACAGATTTACAAGGTTCACCCGTAACTAGGCTACGTCCTTTTGTGACGGCTGTTGATTTCACTATATGGGATGAGAATCAGGATCAGAATGAGGATGCAGTACCTGGTGGCTCTAAAGTCCCTTTTATACTACAACAGAAGAACAACATTTGTATTCAACAATCCATCTCAATAGCTCTCAGCCAATCAGAAAGCATGACACAAATCAGACATATCAGCAATTCTGACCCAACAACTCTCAACCAATAAGAAGGCATGACACAGACCAGACATGTCACGAATCCTGACCCAACAGCTCTCAGTCAATTAGAAGGACGGACATAGATCAGACATGTCAGTAATCCTGACCCAACAGCTCTCAACCAATCAGAAGCCAAGATACAGATCAACCACATCAGCAACCCAACAAGTGGTTAGGATTCAAATCACATTGTTAATGTACACGACATGCATGTGTCTCTTCTCTAAAACTCTCCGTAAAATCACCCATGAACTAAATAACAAGCCTTCTCTAGATCAATAAAAATCACATAGAGGTTCTTTTTAGCTCTATGAATTTCCATTGGTCTCCTCAATAGGTAGATAGATCCAAATCCTATCACTACTCAAATTAAAAAAAAAACAGAAAGGAAAATGCTCATAAGACTCAAAGGCCCAAAAAAGGGACTGTTTTAAGAAGAAAAGAAAGAGGGAAAAAGCTGAAAAAAAGACTTTTATGTCCATCAACCTCTATTAGTAGCGCTAATTATGAGATATCTTTCTTTGAGAGTCATATGTGAAAGAAGTGTTCTCGAGAGTCCTGTATAAGATAGACTCACTCTTTGAGGTCCTCATATGAGAGAAGCTAACTCCTGAGGCTTCATACGATGGAGACCCATCCTCAGTTTTCAGTGTAGAAGA
This sequence comes from Ottelia alismoides, assembly GCA_037367405.1. Taxonomy (NCBI): domain Eukaryota; kingdom Viridiplantae; phylum Streptophyta; class Magnoliopsida; order Alismatales; family Hydrocharitaceae; genus Ottelia; species Ottelia alismoides. The sequence continues at coordinate 242,337 of JAZKJV010009706.1, forward strand.
AGCCCACATTCATAGAGCATTAAACGCAGGAGGACCATTTCTACTGTGTATAGGCTTATTCTACTGTTGGTTAGGAATGTCTCTTGTTTTTTATGATGATCTACTCGATTGCATGAAATCAGCAATCCACCTCGTCCTCCACTATCCAGTCATTTCTCTAACCATCTCCCTCATGCAAGTCTCCTCCAATTGTTGTCTCCTTCCCACAAGTCTCCTCTTAACATCATCTCTCCTCCTAGTGTTGTCTCTCCTTCAAGCGATTATCCCCCAGCTCTCCGAAAAATGTGTGAAGTGAAGATGTGACAATGGTTTCTTTTGCAACAAGCTATAGGTTATAAGCTCGTGTTAGAATTATTTGCTAAATTGGATGCGCAATGCCATCTTCTTTTGTTCCACATTGCTTCGCATTGGAACTTATGTGAGTTTGTGGCCATATATATAGACCACCAAACTATTTGCCATCTTTGTTCAGAATATTATGAAAATTTAACCCGATTGGATTTCTTCTTCATTGATCAACTTGACCGTCTTAAACCACAAATTATTTTTGGTGTTAACGATGCTACACTTATTTTATTTTTCTAATTATTAATATGTTTATACCTGGTCCGGGGCTTTGATGTCATTAACTTGCAGACCCCCCATATATGAATTATAGTCAAAACGTATCACCTGCGTGAAGTAAACATAGAATGTAACATCAATAGAAAAATTATTCTATAAATATCAATCCTCAAGTATGATACAACCTTGGCCATTTTTGTCAAGTTTGGCAAGATAGCTTCGACAAATGAAGGTGTATCAGAAATCAAAACTATGCGGGGGCTGGTAATCTGGCTCTGATAATGATCCAGGGCTCTCTTTACACAACTTAGAGCTGCATGCATTGCTCTAATTGGCCTACAAAGCACGCTTTCAAGATATCTTATAGAATTGCAATAGAAATACTGAATATCTTCAGTAATTATTCTACTGTAATATAATGATAGATCATATGCATTATTATCCCTGAAACTACCGGCTGAAGTTCAAACTTGCCAAAATCCATCCACTTTCAATTCGGTCTCCATGTATTTTCGAGGCCAACTTACTTTGCAAGTTGAAATAGCCATTTAAGTTAGACTACAAATAGCTTCCTCAAACATTTTGTTTTCTAATTATAAAGTCATACTTTTCACCGACAAAAATTAAGGCACATGCAAGTCAAGACCTGATACTATTCTTTAAATCTTTTAAGATAGGCTAAATTGATTCAGAATGTCTTGTTTCTCTCATTGTTTGGAATTAGTTTAATAAATGCAGTGGCCCCATCGCATAAGAAAGATAATTTCAGAAACGAACATGAGAGGAGAAAATATGCAGTTAATAGCAATATGGTAAACAAACTATGGATCAAAATAAAAATTAGATTATGCAACCGTGAAGAAAGGGATGCATGAATTCCAATACTTGACCTGATATGATAACAACGCTTAGCTTTTGGTTTTCGAGGACAAAACTGATCCTCTGCAATTTAAAAAAAAATTAGAGAACAATTGACACAAGCAAGCAACAAGGCAAAAGCACTGCATCGGTGCATCCACATTGTGGAGATGTTTGCATATTTATATATTATATATGTATCGTTTCTTTATTTTTATTTCTTTGTTTCCACCTTATGTAATTTACCCATAGGTCTCTCCTCTATATAAGAGAGCCTAGGGTTCTCTGGAATAATAAGGGACTCTTTTCTGCTAACAAGATATCAGAGCGGTGGTCCTAGATCGGAGCTCGTATCCCCTAACCCTAAACCCTACCCGCCAGCCCCCCCCCTCTCTTCTCTCGACGCCGCCGCCGCCACTGCCCCTCTTTTTCCTCGGCACCGCCACCACCGCAGCCCCTCTCCTCTCCTCAGGGTCGCCGCCAGCCCCCCCCCATTCTCTCTCGGCGTCGCAGCAGTCCACTCGCGGGCACCTCCAGTCGTTGCCCGCTTGCCACTGACGCCACTTAGGCCGTCGGCCTCCAATGTCGTCAGCCCCCGCCTCTGCGCCTCTCCTTTTCGCTCGCTTCGGTGGATGGATTTGATAGCATAGGTCTACATATGCAATCAAATCCCCATATGTCATTGTAGGCATCTATCTTTTGGTCTACATACCATGCGATCTTCACCCGGCATCATGTCAGAAAACAAAGTCGACGTACCCGCCACAGGTGTCTTCAGAGTTCCGGCATCGATTGTCAAGATGAACGGGACGAACTATGAGCTCTGGGCAATGCAATTCATGAGCCTAATGAAGTCTAACGGTAAGAAACACATTCTTACCGATGATGAGCCGGTGGAGAAAACAGGGATTCACGCCTCGTGGGAGGCGGATGATGCATATGCCAAAGTTTGGTTGTCTGGGACATTGACGATAGAGATCGCCAATGATGTGCTACATCAGCCCACTGCGAAGGCCATGTGGGATATTCTTGCAGCGACCTATTCGCAGAACCGAAATGAGATCAAGATTCTTCAATTACAGGATGATATTTTTACAGTCAACAGAATAGATGGCCTCTACACTCACTGTACACATCCTTGAGAGGGATGTTTGAGAAGCTCCACAGCTTCATGCCTTTGACAGCCACTCCTGAGCAACAGAAGACATACAGGAATGCCACCATGGTTGGTGTATTCCTTACAGCACTTGATCCAGAGTATGATGCTGCCCGTTCTCAGATCCTTGCAGATGCCACTATTCCTCTTATGGAGGAAGCTTTCCGCCGACTTAGTCGGATCACTGTCCCGAGATCTACTGCTAACCAGACGCCTTCAGCAATGGCGGCCTCCAGGAGAAGAGGTGGTTCATCTACTTTTCGTGGACGAGGAGCCCATGGTCAAGAGGGTCGAATCCGTCAGCCCTGCACTTACTGTCACCGTCCTGACCACTTCGAGGATACATGCTATTCTAAGCATGGTTTTCCAGCATCGGCACGGGTAGCAGAACAAGTTGAATCCCCCGCACCTTCTACTTTGGATCAGCGATTCGATGACCTCGTAGCCAGACTGAGGAACATCATCCCTTCTGATACAGCACCAGGTGGCCACTCAGATGTGGCCGCCTCTGCTTCTGCCAGTACATCAGTTACAGCCAGTACCTCAGGTAGTTCTTATGCTCTTACCTCCTGTGATGGATCTACGATTTCAAATTGGATTATGGACTTGGGAGCAACACACCATCTATGTGGAGACAAAGAGCATCTTGCTGCATATAGAAAGGGTCCTCCAAGGTGGACTGTGGTGATAGCTGATGGGACTCATTCTCCGATCACAGGACATGGGGAGATTTGTTTGTCGCCTTCCATGCGACTGCAGAATGTGTTATATGCTCCTAACTTCTCTATGAATTTACTATCCATTAGTCAGATTACGAAGGATTTGAACTGTCGACCTATTTTTGACCCATCGTCTCTTGTTTTTCAGGACACTCTTACGGGTAGAGTGATTGGTTGTGGCTGTGGGAAGGGTGGTCTTTATTGTCTGGTCCGTACACCCTACGCAGGTGCATCCTTCCATTCCACGGGACCAGTCTCTCCATATACCTGGCATCTACGTTTTGGTCACCTCTCTCTTCAGAAGATATGTCGAATTTTGCCGCAGATTTCTCTGGGATCATCATTCCAGTGTGAAGCGTGTCAGTTGGGAAAGCATCATCGATCCGCTTTCCCTAGGCGTCAAAGTCGGAGCAGTGGCTCCCTTTTTGAGTTAGTTCATATTGATATTTGGGGTCCTAGTCGTGTTCCTGATCACCAGGGACACAGGTTTTATCTTGTTGCAGTAGATGACTTTTCTCGTTTGTCTTGGGTATTTTTGTTAAAGAATAAATCTGAAGCGGGAGATGTGATTCAAATGTTTATCAATGAAGTGCAGAATGTTTTCTCTTCTGTGAAAATTGTGAGGACCGATAATGTTTTGGAATTTCGTACTTGTGCACTTTGGTTGTTTTTTTCTTCTCGTGGTATAATTCATCAAACATCATGCGCTTACACTTCACAGCAGAATGGTGTTGCAGAGAGGAAACATCGTCATCTACTTGACATCACTCAGACATTACTGATTCAGAGTCTTGCACCACATTCGTTTTGGGGTGATGCAGTTCTTACAGCATGTTACTTGGTGAATCGCATGCCCTCGTCTGTCTTGGGTGAGAATATTATTTTCTCTATAGCATTTCTTGAGAATGAGTTGTTCTCTCTTACTTCTCGTGTTTTTGGTTTTGTTACGTTTGTCCACCAGTTGGCTCCAGGTCTTGACAAGCTCTCTCCTAGGGATGTCAAATGTGTGTTTGTGAGGTACTCCAGAACTCAGAAGGGATATCGGTGTTATGATCCATTACGTAGGAAATATTTTGTCAGTGTCGAAGTTACATTCTTTGAATCTGTGATGTTTTTCTCTCCTACAGGTGACAAGTTGACTACTTCAGAATCTGATACTGAAATCTACGTGCCACCTCCTCCTACGTCTCAGTTGTCTCCTCTACCAATCATACCACCACCTCCTCCAAGACCTCCATCTACAAAGCCATCTGTGACCGTTGTTCTAGCCTTACAAAAGTTCTATACCCGTCGGCCACCTTCTGCTCATGGACATCGCCCGTCATCCAGTATGCCCCAGGTTTGTTCTGATAGCATGATATCTAATGATGGGTCTGAAGATGTTTCTGTACAGGGATCAGTGCAAGATGAGGTTCCTGAAAACCTGGACTTACCCATTGCCATTAGGAAGCAGAGACGTACATGTGCATCCTACCCTCTTGCTTCCCATGTCTCTTTTCATCGCCTGACAGGTGATTTTCAGAGATTTGCAGTTGCTCTATCTGCTGTGGACATTCCACGAACTTATCAGGAAGCCTTGAGAGATAGTCGCTGGCGTCTAGCTATGGAAGAGGAAATGGCTGCTTTGCAATCCCGTGGGACCTGGACTTTGGTGTCTACTCCTCCTGTCGCGTCTATTGTCAGTTGCAAATGAGTGTTCACCGTTAAACATCATGCAGATGGGAGCCTTGATCGCTACAAGGCAAGATTGGTGGCTCGTGGTTTTACACAGACCTATGGTGTCGATTATATGGACATGTTCTCTCCAGTTGCTCGTCACTCCACTTTACATGTTCTTCTCTCAGTGGTTGTGGTACGTGATTGGCCCTTATTTCAACTTGATGTTAAAAATGCATTCTTGTATGGAGATCTACATGCAGCAGCCTCCGAGGTTTGCTGCTGAGGGGGAGTGTCAGCAGGTTTGTAGATTCCATAAGGCAATATATGGTCTTAAACAAAGTCCGAGGTCATGGTTTCAAAAGCTCTCAGATTTGATCTGACAGCAGGGCTTCAAGAGGTCAAATGCATATCATTTTTTATTCGTGCGGAGAACACCTAGAGGTACAGTTGCTATCATGGTTTATGTTGATGACATAGTTGTTACAAGAGATGATGAGCAGGGAATTAAGATGGCAAGAGAATTTCTGGGCAGTCAATTTGTGACTAAGGATCTGGGTACCCTAAGGTATTTCGTAGGGTTGGAATTTGCTAGAAATGCGCAGGGTCTTGTGATGAACCAAAGAAAATATGTTACATACATGCTTGTTAAGACGGGCATGATTGGGTGTCGACCTTCTACTACTCCCATGGATCCTAACGTGAAGTTATATGATGATGATACAGATGATGATAAGAGGAGATACAGAGAGATGGAGGGAAAGCTTCTTTATGTTACTATTAGCAGACCGGATATCGCTTTTGCTGTGATTCGAGTGAATCAGTTCATGAAGCAGCCTCGACAAGTACATATGGATGTTATATACATGATATTGAGATATCTAAAATCCTCTCCAAGCGTAGGTCTACTTTTCAAGAAAGGAGAAACTCTCTCTCTATCCGTGTGTGCTGATGCAGACTATGCAGGGTGTCTTAAAGACAGAAAATCGACTTCAGACTTTGCAGTATTTGTTGGTGTTGGATATGTGAGCCCCGGGCGAACCATTCTTACAATAAATGTTATTGTAATATATATATATATATATGTTTACCAATAAAAGTTACTGATGTTTCACTCCCTTTCTGAAATTAAATGAATGAATGCATTATAAGGTCCCTCTGTACAATAAGGGTTATGTACCATGTCCATCTTGATAATCATATAGCTGTTGATTCATTAAATGAATCATAAAGGCTGGTGTTTGGATGAATATCTAAACAGTTAGATAGAGAACTCATCAAGCACCGTCAAATGATTATTAAGAGATGATCTTAGCCTAAGTAGGAGATGGCAATCCTTTCACATAGGCTGATATCTGACCGACCTCTTGATGCAGGTCCTCTGCATGGGAATAGTGATTCGGAGGTGTCAGATTAGCTAGGTCAATGGGTTGACTTAACGAGATCGAGATAACCAAAGTCCTATGTTGAAATGCTGTCACAGCATAGGCACGCATCCTCTGACCGGAGACTGATGTGTTACTATATGTCTGAGTGTGTACATTTGGCAGACCAATAGGTTGGTGACCTAACCAAGGTCTATACACCGGCGCGCTGGTGTGCATGTAAGGGCATATGAGTAATACGATCTCTCAAAGGGATCATACAGGTTCACTTATGAACCGGAAGACATGAGCTCACTCATGAGGTATTGGGACCGATCAAATTCCATGCATGGTCGTCGTGCTTTGGAAGCATGACAAGAATTTGAAGGTATGATATATGCTTTAGAAAAGCATATGATCGATACCAATTCTCAATGACCGAGATTGAGAAACTTAGTGGTCAAACCCTAAAGAAGACAGTGTAAAATTGATCTTGATCTTCAGATTGATCATAGTCTTCCAGTATGCAGGATGTACAGGTACTGGGAATACCTGAGGGTGATGTAATCATAAAGGATTGTATAACCATTGTGGAGATAATAGGAGAAGAATATTGTGTGTTTATTCTGTGAGGTCTAGGGGTCCTTATATAGGACTAAACCCTAGGGTGCTCAGGAGAGAGCTTACACAAATACCCCTGTGGGGTTACAAAGGGAAACAGTACAAAAGGAAACAGAGGTTCATAAGGAAACAATGCATAAGGAAATAGAGCAACAATCATATACTATAATCTCTAACACTCCCCCTCAAGTTGGAGCATATTCATCAGTCATGCCCAACTTGGAAGTTATCCAGGAAAGCCGCTTCTTAGTAACTGCCTTAGTAAAGATATCACCAAGTTGAAGATCTGTTGAAATGTGCGGCGTGGTTATCTTCCCTCCTCGTACAGCATCTCTGATAAAGTGACAATCAATCTCAATATGTTTGGTTCTTTCATGGAACACAGGATTGGTAGCAATGTAGGTAGCTGATTTGTTGTCATAGTACAAGGGAAAAGGAGTAGATGTAGCAGCATTTATTTCTTGTAGAAAAGTGAGCAGCCATGTGATCTCACACGTAGCCTGAGCCATTGCTCTATATTCAGCTTCAGCACTAGATCTTGAAACAACTGCTTGTTTCTTGCTTCTCCAACTTACCAGGTTTCCTCCGACCATCATAGCATATCCAGTTGTAGATCGACGGTCTTCAGGAGAGCTTGCATAATCCGCGTCAGCATATGCAATCAGATTTGTGTGACCATTTGCTCCATAGAAAATTCCTTGTCCTGGCGAGTCTTTTAGGTAACGAAGTATTTGAAGTACATCTTGCCAATGGCTGTAGCATGGTTTCTCCATATATTAGCTGGCTCTGTTAACAGCATAAGATATATCAGGTCTAGTGACTGTAAGATATAGAAGTTTGCCAACTAAGCTCCTATATCGTGTAGTGTCTTCAAAGAGAGGATCATTGGATGTAGAGTGTTTTCTAGGCTCTGCTGGAATTCCTGAGTGTTTGCACCCGAGTAGTCCTGCCTCAGTTAGTATGTCAAGGCAATATTTCCTTTGCGACATATGTAAGCCTTTCTTAGTACGTAGGGCTTCTATGCCTAGAAAATAGCGAAGTTGTCCAAGGTCCTTGGTGACGAATACTTTCTGCAAGAAAGCCTTGGTTTCTAGTATTCCTTGGTCATCGTCTCCAGTAATAATCATATCGTCTACATATACAGCAAGAATAACAATACCAGTCTGTCGTTTCCAGATAAAGATCGAATAATCAGACGTAGTCCTCTGAAAGCCCATGGTGCCAATCTCTGTACTCAGTCTATCAAACCAAGCTCTTGGACTCTGCTTTAGTCCGTAGATGGCTTTATGAAGTCGGCATACATACTCTCCCTCGACTTCGTAACCTGGGGGTTGTATCATGTAGACTTCTTCGTCAAGCTCACCATATAGAAATGCATTCTTGACATCTAACTGAAACATAGGCCACCCTTTGTTGACAGCCACAGAGATAATAGTTCGTATGGATCCCATTCGAGCCACAGGGGAGAATGTTTCGAAGTAGCCTACCCCATATGTTTGAGTAAATCCCTTTGCTACAAGTCGTGCCTTTAAACGATCAATAGAGCCATCAGGGGACTGCTTTGTAGTGAAGATCCAGCGGCATGCAACAGGTTTACATCCAGGAGGGCGTTTGACAAGTTCCCATGTTTTTCGGGACTGTAATGCCTCCATTTCGTCATTCATTGCCATTCTCCATCCCTCATCTTGTAGTGCATTATGATGATCTTTGGGAACAGAAATAGATATTATGGCATCTCCATATCTTTTGTCAGAGCAAGATAACCCATTAGTAGAGGTGAAATGAGATATTGGATGAAGTGTACATTGCCTCTTTGTTCTTCTTAGAGCGATTGGAAGCTTCTGGGAACTATCCGGGGCAGCATTGGTGGGAGCACTTGAGGATGGCATAGTTTCCTGCAACAGAGGAATAGGTAAAGGAACATGAACAGGATTGGATACAGTTCTTCTTTTGTACAAAATTGGTGGAGGAGGAAATTGTAGTGGAATATCAGATATTGGCTGAGTGAAAAAGCTGTTTTGTTCAAAGAAGGTTACATCAAGAGAAACGTAATAATGATGTTCGCTGAGATTATAACATATGTACCATTTTTGAGTTTGGGAATACCCTAGAAAGACACATTTGATAGCACGAGCAGATAGTTTATCAGTAGTGTGAAAATTATGAACAAATGATGTGCATCCAAAAATCCGTAATGGTAGAGGGAAAGGTGTCTCCTTGGGATAAAGTAAGTTGAAAGGAGTGGCGCCATGTAGAGAAGCAGAGGGGACCCTGTTTATAAGATGAACAGCAGTGAGAACTGCATTGCCCCAATATATCTTGGGAACATTCATATGAGTGAGTAAGGATCGTGCAATATCAAGAAGGTGTCTCAGTTTTCTTTCAGCCACACCATTTTGTTGGGATGTATATGGACAAGAAGTTTGATGTATGGTTCCCTGAGAGGCAAAGAAGGTTATCAGGTCATTCTGAGTAAATTCCAGAGCATTATCAGAACGAAAGATTTTAATAGTAGTAGAGAAAAAATTTTTGACATAATGGAAGAAGTTCTTGATAATGATATTTATTTCTGATCGTTCCTTTAACAGAAAAACTCAAGATAGACGACTGTAGTCATCCACAAAAACAGCAAAGTACTTATGACCACTAATAGTTTTGACCGGACAGGGTCCCCAAATATCACAATGAATTAAGAAGAAAGGAGTAGTGCGACGAGACTCAGTTCTAGCAGGAAAGGAAACTCTATGATGTTTTCCGAACTGACATACTTCACACTCAAAGGGTTTTAGGTTAGATAGTTCAGGGAACATCATAGAGATAGCCTTGGCAGAGGGATGTCCTAGACGATGATGCCATAGAAGAGGGTCTTCAGGGATGGAAGTAGCGCCAGCAAAGTTGGAAGTAGACGTGTTGTTGAGGTAATATAGGCCATTCCTCTCATGTCCCCCACCAAAAATCTGCCTCGTCCGGATGTCCTGAAAATAGAAACAGAATTCATCAAAAATAACACGACAATGTAGCTCTTGACATAGCTTCTGAACCGATAAAAGACTGAGTGGGAAAGTTGGAGCACAATGCACATCAGTCAGTCGTCGTTTGTTGGAGAAGTCAATAGTTCCGACAGCAGTAACAGGAGAATGATCGCCATTAGCAACACGAACACTCTTTATAGAGGTAGAGGGTTGAGAGGAGGTGAGTAGACTGGTGTCTCCAGTTAGATGAGTGGAGGCTCCAGAATCAATAATCCATGCATGTTTGGTAACAGAGACTGAGTTGGCTACTGTACCTGAGGTAGTGGCAAAGCTAGCAGTAGCAGCAGATGCAGTCATGTCTTTGGTTGATGAAGCAGAATCATTTAGAAGTTGTCGTAGACGAGTATATTCAGAAGCAGTGAATGGAGTAAGTAGTCCGTCTGTATTCTGATTAGTTGAATCATTGTTTGTTTCATGTGGTTCGTCGTCATAAGTGTTATGAGCACTTGGTTGCTTTCCAAAAGTAGCCCAGTAACGCTCAGAAGGATGATCCATGCGACCACAGTGTACGCATGCAGGGTAACGACTGGTAGAGAAATCACGACCACGACCTCGTTCAGATTCACGTCCACGACCAGAGTCACGGCTGCAGCCACGACCTCGGCCTCTGGGATAAGAATGACGTCCTCTTTGCCCAGATGAATAGTGAGTTGCTGTCTCCGTAGAAGGATGAACCAGAGAATTTTGAGCCGGAGCTTCTAGTTCCTGTAGTCGACCAAATATGGTTTCGATCGTAGATAATTTATCTGCCATAAGAAATTGATCTTTGGCTATTTTGTACTTCGGATGAAGCCCTGAGAGGAACCTGTAAACCTGCCACTCAGCACGTTCACCTACTTGCTTATCACAGCATGCAGGTTGAAAGATGAGAAGTTCTTCAAACAAGCTTGAAAGTGTTTGATAGTATTCAGTAAGGCTGGATTCTTCTTGATTAGTAGACCAAATTCCTGTGTATATACCAGAAAGACGAGATTTGGTAGTTTTCTGGGAATATGTGTGCTCAAGATTTTCCCACATGACTTTAGCAGTATCTTTATATAAAAGATTGGCAGCAATATTTGGATCTACACTATTTGTCATCCAAGTAATTACCTGGTAATTGTCGACAAACCAGCTTTCATAATCTGCATCAGTGATAGACGGAGGAGTCTTTGTGAGGATGGCACTCTTTCTTTGGCCACCAATAAATATCTTGAAGGATCGAGACCAGAGAACATAGTTTTCGGACCCTTTTAATTTGATAGATGTGCCTTGTATCATCAAAGAAGGAGGATACATAGGCTTGGTCTCGATTGACGTCATGATAGCGTCTCTAGGTCAAGAAAAAGTGACCCAGATGCAGTTGTAGTTAATATGTAGAACCTCTTTAGTTGCACATCTTTGTAGATATTGAAGGATCTACGCCCTAAACCAAGATAGAACAAGAAGTTTAGGGCCGCAGCGGCAGTTGTCTCGAGGACTGCAGAAGCCCTAGCGCAGGTGTACGGGGCCCTAGCAGGCACAGGTACGTGTACGGGGCCCTAGCAGGCACGGCAGTTCCACGCTCACCGCATTACTGGCGCACCACTGGCACTGAATCGCCTTGGCGCACCTATTGGCGCACCCCTGGCGCACCACTTCCACGCTCACCGCACCACTGGCGCTGAATCACCCTGGCGAAGGAGCTCTCAGGGGCGGAGAAGCCCTCAGGGGCGGAGAAGCCCTATCGCTATGGAGAGGCACAGGGGCGGAGAAGCTCTGTTGCGCGCTATGGAGAGGCGCAGGAGCCCTCAGGCCCACGCGCTATGGAGCCCTCGTGCGATGCGCGATGGAGAGGCACGAGGAGCTCCTATCGCGCGATGGAGAAGCCGCGCGAGATGGAGTAGCGCCTTTGCGATCGAGGGGCACAAGCGTGCAGAGGCGCAAGGGCTCGCGCGAAGCCCTAGTCGAGAGTGCGAAGAAGCACTGGAAACGGCACAGGAGGAAGGGGCGGCTGGTGGCGGAGGGATACTAGGTCAGACCACCGGTCTAGGACCGCTGCTCTGATACCATGTGGAGATAATAGGAGAAGAATATTGTGTGTTTATTCTGTGAGGTCTAGGGGTCCTTATATAGGACTAAACCCGAGGGTGCTCAAGAGAGAGCTTACACAAATACCCCTGTGGGGTTACAAAGGGAAACAGTACAAAAGGAAACAGAGGTGCATAAGGAAACAATGCATAAGGAAATAGAGCAACAATCATATACTATAATCTCTAACAACCATGACGCTTCCATTCCGAGGGAGTGATAAAACATGTTTGGATTTTAGTGACTCCTCTCAGTAAAGAAGCAATCCGATCTTGGTCCAAGTGTTGGACATTGTCCTGAATGAGATTCAGATGCAATAAGAAGATTAGATTAGCGGTCTTGATTTAATCAAGCATTTGTGGGAGGTACGTAAGATCTGGATTTGAGATGAGATCTCAACATCCAAGTCACTATACGTGGAACAATACAATTGTCTTGTCTTTATCTCCAAGTATCTGCAGAGAAAGCACATTATTCTTGAAAGAGTTCAAGAATAATTCATTTGATGAATTATGTATCCAAGCAACAAGAGGATGATAATTAAATGAGATTTAATTATCAAGAATAATATGAATAAGATTCATATTACGAGAATAATTATCCAAGATAATTAAATGGGATTTTATTATCAAGGATTATAGATTATGGATAGTGCTATCCATGATATCTAGATATCTGTGTATATATATTATAAATGTGATTTATAATATATTAGAGAGAGAAGCTTTGTAAATAACATTTGTTAATTATTAATGTAAATTGGATTCACATTATGTAATTAATTGGAAATGTAATTTACAAATTAGCTTGGGTTGTGAATATGATTCACATTTCTTTCAATGTCATGATTGAAATATTCACAAATTAATTTGGAATTAATTTGGTGGATAATTTTGCGGTAATAGTTATTGCAATTTATTAAGGAATAATAGGATAAAATAAAGAGGAAATAATCACCACAAAAATAGGTGACGTCACCTATAGGTGTTGCTCCCTATTTTGGGGGGTGATTAATTATCCTCTCTTTTGTTATCTTGTTATCTCTTAATAATTGATTTATGTTACTTAAATTGTGTTGATGATAATGCAACATATATTTGATCTGATATAAATTAATGGTGTTGGTTTTAACCAACAACAATCATGGCCGTTGATTGATGCATGGATCAACCTAGCTGTTGGATCTATATACCATGGATTGAGATCCATTGGATCCCAAACTAATATATAAGGATGGCAACCCTAGCCCTTTCAAGGTACATCATCAAGAGTTGTACACGCCTACTCCTCTCTCTCTCATTCTCGCCATCTCCCTCTATCTCTCTTTAAGGTGGTTGTCCATCTTCTGTGTTGAGAGAGACCTACTCGCCTTCTCCTTCGACTACTCGAGGATCTCCATCTTCTTTGGGGCTGCTTGCTCTAAAGGAAGACGACGGATTTCGTTGGACAAAATCAGGTGATTCGAAGCTTGGATCTTCGCTAAGGATTGTGGGAGGAACGTGTTTCATCATCGCGCCCGCAAGTGCCATCTTCGTGGATCAGACTTGAGTCAGGAGGATCTCTTGCTTTAGAGATCTCGTGATCACAACCACGCTTCAAGAGGTATTTCTAATACTTTGTGATTTGATGAAACGATCCAAGAAATGTTTTTGTGATCATGTGGCTTCATCACTTGATTAAAATTTTTATTTTCCGTTGCATCTAGTGACTAGTGCGACTAGTCGCCCCGATCGCATGAGATGCGATTAACACGCTTCCGTGATGCGCTTGAGGATTCCTCGTATCCTTTCAGTTGGCAGATCTCTTCTTTCTTGGAGAAGCAAGAAACAAACAGTTGTGGCGAGATCAAGTGCCGAACCTGAATATAGGGCTATGGCGCAAGCAAGTACAGAGATGATGTGGGTTCGAGCAGTGTTGCCAGATTTGCATATAGATGTTCCTCTACCCATGAAGTTACAATGTGATAATCAGGTTGCCCTGTTCATTGCAAACAACCATACGTATCATGAGAGAACAAAACATATTGAGTTAGATTGCCACTACACTAGAGACATGATTCAGAAGGGCATGATTTCTACCTCTCATGTTAGTTCAGGAGAGCAAACAGCAGACACCTTTACCAAGCCACTGCTCAGAGGACCATTCCAGAAGTGTTCATCCAAGCTGAGCATGATTGACATCTATGCTCCATCTTGAGGGGGAGTGTGGAGATGTTTACATATTTATATATTCTATATATACCGTTTCTCTATTTTTATTTCTTTGTTTCCACCTTAAGTAATTTACCCATAAGTCTCTCCTCTATATAAGAGAGCCTAGGGTTCTCTGGAATAATAACAGACTCTTTTCTTCCAACACACATGATTGAAAGAATTTTTATGCAAGGCACTTTAATTATCTATCTGGCATCTTAAAAGACCATTACACCAACTATGAAAGTTCTAAGATGATTGCGCAAGAAATTAATTCTTTGATGCTATAATCTCAAGACCAATCTTTGATGGCAATCCAAACAGATTGATTGAATTAAATTTTATGCTCATCTTTTCCCAAAGCCCTCAGTGCGAAATCAAAAGTCCAGGTTAAATGCCTGTTTGTCATCATGCGCATATGAATAGCAAGATCAGGGTCCGAACCACCACTGAGAGCCCAATCCACAGCCTCCTTAACAGTTCCTGATGGCGATATGATCAAGCTCATCAACTCCCCAAAAACATTAGGTCTTGATTTTAGGGACTCTGATGACCCAAATAACAATGACGCTGCATCCTTCATTCCTTGGTGAATGTTCTTCAAGAAAAATTGGCATGCAACTGCATCAGATGTGCCTTCAAACCTGCATGAAGATAGAAAATATAGAAAGGTCGGATAACATGCATGGCCGACTAATATAATAAACATAACCAAAAGAAACAGAATTAGCATCCGAAGTCCAAGAACAGAAGCTCTCAAATCCTATTTGAAATGGAAAGACAGTGGGATGAAGTGGAGTGTTTTTTCTATTTGAAAAAAAAATCAGGCAAAATCAAAATCAAAATTGTTGGAAGTTAACCACGTCACAACCACGAAAAACATAGACACGAGGACTTCAACATACACAATAGTATCCTTGCAAAAAAGAGAAAGTTCACCACTGAGAAAATCCTTCGAAATCAATCAAACAGAAATCTAGATAAGGGAGGGGTGCTTCTTTTGTATACGTATTCTTACATTTTCAAAAGTCAATAATTACACTTTCATACTTGCATAATTCATGTGTACCCCATTATTTTCTTTGAAAAAATCATGTGTACACTATGTTGAGAACTTGAGAACGATGGTGTTGAGCAAATTGGATAATGGGATCTTGTAGAAGATACATACGTTGCATAGTATATGGTCATGAATTTTGTCCCACATTGTCTATCGAGAGAGAGTTGGGACTTGGGAGTGAGTAGACCCCATATGTACTAAAACTTTGAGGATATCTCATATTACAGTGCATAATAGAACAAGATTACAAAGAAATTATTGGGAGACGGGCAACAAGCTGCGTCGCCAATCCGTTTTGGATGGCAAATCCAATTCTTCGGAACAAGACTATTAGGTTGCTTCTCCCAACAAGCAGGACATCATCATGACCGTCTCGAACCACATAATATTATTTTGAAGATTGGCCTCTTGTTCTTTATGTTAAATCGTCATTTGTTCAGCATGATTACAGAGCAACTCATTCTAAGATTCCCCGTAAGAAATGGAGTTGTCACTATATGAGGGTTGCTTTAGTCAATAGACATCATATTCAAGGTCATAGCCAAACATCCCTCTCATCAATACAACAATGAAAAGTCAAAGATGGAAAAGCTATAACGTTTCCATTGAGATATTGGTGTAACTGGGTCTCTATGAGTAAAAGTTGTTTAGTCTCACATGGAAGAGTGGTGGGATTTTGGTGTCTTGGTGGGGCTACTATATAAAGAGCCTCACACTTATTGTATCATTGAGAAACATAATACAATAGTCAGTCCTTAGTAGTTTTCTCATGTGGTCTCATCTCGCTCCTTGGGGAGTAGTGTTCCACGTAAAATCAAGATGTTTATTACTCGCCCATGTTCTTATTTTCTACATGGTATCAACGTAAATCGATTTTTTGGAAGATTTGATTATTTCTAAGTTCAATTGTTATTTATATTATTCCAAATTGAAAATTTGTTCGTCAAAGAAAGATTTTGGCGAGATCTATATTATTTTGTAGAGTAAGTGGATGTTTACACCGATAAACGGATCTTTGGGTGAGTAACCCTTTAACCCCCCCCCCCCCAAATATATTGTAGTCACCCTTCCTACATTTGTTGATGAAGATAGTGAACGAAGCCCTAATCTCCATTGAGAGGAGATTAGGGTTTGAGAGTATTCCGTGGTTTTTTTCTCTCCGATGAGGGTTTTTCACGTTAAATCCCTTATGTCATGTGTGATTGGAATTTAAATTTTTCGCATGGTATCAAAGTCATAATCAGAGCTTGAATTCCAACCTTAAAGCTTCCTCAAGATCTCGACCCTCCTCTTCTTGCTCTGCACGCTCCAGTATCTTGTTATGCGCAAGCCTCCATGCCCCTTCAGATCTAGTAGGGCTCACGAATGTTGCTGCCCAGATCCAGGCCTTGAGTCTTGCTCCACAGTGCTCCGCCCCCTTGTGCTCCGTTGCGTCACCCCAGATCTAGATCATAATGGGAAGAAATGGACTTCTATTGCGATGACATATAGACTAGTACTAATGATCAGAAGTTTTGGGATGAGATCTGGAAGCAAAGAATCTTTGTTTTCCTTGGTGTATTAAAGCAAATTTGAGGCGACCAGGAGCCCACTCTTGACTGCTGGAATTGAATCTTGACATTTAGGAGGTGTAACATGCTATTGAGTATGAGGAACAAAAACATGGTGGAATGGAGGATGAACATGTGAATGTATTTGAAAAGTCTACAGTACTGAGTAAGACAACAAGAGAGGCTATTGGAAGGACAAGAAAGTGGGTGCTGCAAGAAACTTGGTCATGGAGTCGACTACTGCTGGAAGCTACATCCTAAGAAGAGAATGAATAAGGGGAAGAAACATTCCGCTATGGTAGCTAACGGAAGATGCCTTACGGATAGCCAGCTCAAGGATCTGCATGAGTATGTAAAGAAGATCACTATCTTTGACAAGAATGGAGCCAAAGCGAAAGCAGTGAACAATGCCTTGGTGGTCATAGAAGGTAATCACTCTCTTAGTTCTAAGTGGATCATTGATAGTGGAGCCTCAGGCCGTATGTCAGGAACTCTAAAATGTTTCAGGAATATAAGCTTACCTCTAAGAGAGAGTGTGAATCTAGCTGATGGATTTTCTGGGATAGTTGTAATTAGTAAATTCCTAATGAAAGATGCCATCTATGTTCCTTATTTTCCCATTAACGTGTTATATATTTATTGCATTACCAAGGACCTTAACTACCATCTAATTTTCTATGCAAATTCTTGAGTTATGCAGGACTTGGAGATGAGAAAATACATTGGGATTGGTTTAAGTTGTTGATAACATCTACGACCTTCGTGCAAAAACTACCTCTGTTTGGGTTGCCGTTATTGATAATAAAAGCAAGGAAGATCTACAGAAACTGAAACAATGGCACGAGCATCCTGGTCACCTGAGGTTTGTTACTTTTCATTCTTCTTTTTGAAAGAAAAAAGGACATTTACCGTTTATCAAATCTACAGAAACTGAAACAATGGCACGAGCATCTTGATCACCCGAGGGTTGTTACTTTTCATTCTTCTTTTTGAAAGAAAAAAGGACATCCACCATTTATCACCTCAAAAAATTTACAAGCCTATTATAGGCAAAGAAAAACAAAGCATTCCATGTACTATGTGATAACGCTAGAACTGATGTTCGTTTCTGTGAGTTGTGCGAACTGGCCAAACACACTAGAATTGTTTACCATGTTTCAAGCAATAATAGTAAAGCACAGATTGTTCATCCTGATGATGTGTGGGATCCTACGAATGTGAGAATTCTGTGTGGTCATGAGTACTTTGCTACCGTCACTGACAACTTTTCAATATATACTTTTGTTTATCTATTGAAAAACAAAAGTGAGGCCCATAGGTAGTGAAATGATATCCAATCAGTATACAACAAGTTTCAAAACTATACAAACGGATAATCCAAGGGAGTACCCTGACGGATCTTTACGTAATTTTCTTGAGGAAAAAGGCATCATTCATAAATCTTCTTGCAACTATGCTACTCAGAAGAATGGGGTCGCTGAGAGGGAGAATCGACATCTGTTGGATGTGACTAGGACTCTTCTTTTCAAGAGAAATGTTCTACAATATTTTGGGGGAGAAGTCCTCACTGCAACCTATCTTATCAATAGAACTCCATCTACCATGATTAAGGGCAAGAATCCCTTCTCTATTATTCAACCCGGTAGAGCCCATTCAATCCGGATCATTGTATGTTCGGATGTGCTTGTTTTCTTTACAACATTGGACCAATGTTACGGAATCTGGAATCAAGGGCTACAAAATGTGTCTTTCTTGGCTACTCATGGACTTAGATTGGCAACAAGTGTTATAACCCTGTGAGACTTCATGTGAGTAAGAATGTTACCTTCTTTGAAGATCAATTTTACTTCCCAGATAATGTTCTTAAGGGGGAGCTCCTCAGTACAAATAATGAGAAAATTGGAGGGGGGTGTCTCTTCTTGGTGATGATGCCAAGGGGAGTTGTTCATCAAATGGCATTGATATGTGGATGATGAAGATCTCATGGATGTTGAAGACATTACAGCACCAAACCAACAACCCAATCCCTCCTCAATGACTCCAAGTCCTGATAGCATTGTAAGTAACTCTCTGACCTTTGTAAATCTTTTGGATACTTCTTCTGACAATGTGGAGTCCCCTCTTGATGGAACGATCAGTGAAAGTAGAGATTAGGGGTGCTAATCGAATCGAATACATTCGAACCCACCAGAATTCTAATTCAATTCATTATAAAAATTCCGAATTCGAACTCGAATCGAATTTCAAACGAATTTGCTAACTTAAATTCAGATTCAATTCATTTTGAGTTTCGGATATTCAAATTCGATTCATTTTATTTCGAATTCGAATTGTTAATTGATGTTTTAGAGCTTATACAAATAATATTATATGAATAATAATATAATATTAATATTTTATTGTAAAAATCTTTATTTTTAAAGTATATTACTAAGATAAGTTGAAAACTATAAAATCAAGAAAAATATCAACCCAATACAATACATTGGATAAAAGTATCTAATTTTTACTAGGGAAAAAGGAGTATGCTCCCTGGGTGTAGCTAACTTACATGCTCCCACCTATTTTCCCTTATATTTTTTTTATTTTTCGGAAATGAAACCTATTAGAATTTAGATCACAATATGGACTTAATTCGAAAATTGGACTTAATTCGATACTTCTAGCCCCTCCATCAAGACTGTCAAAGTTTAACGGTCTCAGAATTGCTGAAAATGACCCCCTTCAGACAAAGGGCATATGAGTCTCTGTTTCTGACGAAATTTGAATGACATATTAGAGGGATATAGTGATGAATATACATATTTTTATTTTCCAAAAAAATAACAAAATGGGGGAAAAATGAAGGTGGGAGTAGCCAGTTGGCTACAACCCGGGTGTAGCCTCGTTTAACCCTTTTTACTATTATTATGTACTTTTTACAATCTAATATACTTTTTCTATAATGAAGGAATGTATGCATAATAATAATATGAGCCTATCAAAGAGATAGAATATCATTGATGAAAAAGCTGAACAATATAATTACCATTGCATGTTAAAGAAAGATAAGATCAAACTTTACATAAAAAGTTGATACAAATTAATATTATTATTTGAAATAGTGGGAGTTGTAAAAAAAATAATGTAAAAAGGTAAAACCTCTTCATTGAACGCGGGTATCTTCAATATCAAAAAATTAAGCCATGAAAATGAAATATATGAATTTTTGAATTTTGATGTACAAAGGAACAACTTACATTATGGTGAGAAGAACTTGTATATTACTTGCGTGATTTTAAATTTCGCCTTGACAATGATATTCATCATGGCTTGCCATGCAAGAAAAATCAAAGTAACAAAAAAGTAAAGGAGATATATCTAGATAAATTTTGAATCACGATAAAATGTTAAGGAGGAATTCAAAGTAGCAAAACCATCATTTTCACGTGCTAGGAGAAAGATCGCCATAATCTGCCATAGATTTTTAGGAACTCTGGTAGATTATGAAAGGGGGAATGGAAAAAACAATGTAAGGAATGTGGGAACATGAAAATAAATGTATGGATGAGGATTTAGAATAACAATATTTGACATTTAATTTTTCTTATGAGATTTTATAATTAATATTTCTCACTCTTTTTATATTCAATAATTAGTCATCAAATAATAGAATTATACATACATATATGCATATTAAATTGGATATGGCTTAGAGTGCTTTGTATCCTCTTAATGCCTCAAAGTTTTTGAGTAGCATGCTAAGATTGATTATTGTATTTATACAAAATAATAAGAAGTAAAGACATAAACTTAAATATTTTTTTATAACCGATGCATAAGGAACACACATCTCTATTTCATAACTATTTTGCAGTCAAACCGCTTGAACTTAGCTATAAGAGGAAAGGAAAGAGGTTGGATCTCATTGGGGAGCCTAACGTTGCATATACACATCATGCATTCACAAGTCATATCAGTGTAGCGTGAGAGTATGGAAATCATAGCGGTGAATGCTTCACATGATAAATCATATCAACAGATATAGATGTGATTAGAAGTTTAAAATTAACCAATTAATCATTGTAGTAAATTGGTTTGAGATTATCTTTAGTTGCTTGCACATGTTATGCCTAGTGATATAATGCAAATGCTAAATCTTTCAATGTAAACTAAATATAGTAACTTGTTTAATACATATTCATATACTCTTTTTTAATTTGCATCTATTTACTTATACATGTCAACCTTTTGATGTAATGATGCTATAATTCCTTGTACAAGAATATTAAAAAAAATATCATAATCAACCAAGAGTAGTTGTTACATGTATGTGTGTAAATTTGTATGTATTATATGAATGTATATGTATGTATTATGTGTATATATATACATGGATACATACATACATACATGTATGTATGTATGTATAAAAATACCGAACCGAATCGAATTATTATCGAACGAATTCAGGTTAATTCAAATTCGATTCATTTGGGAATCGAATCCACAAGTAAAATTCAAATTCAGTTCATTTGGTTTCGAATCGAACTTTTTTCGAATTTTTATCAAACGAATCCTAATCGAATTCGAATGATTCAGTTCAATGCCTAGTGGAGATGTGATAGATGATTGCCCCATTGTCACGAGAAAAGCCGTTGAACTGTCTGCGTCTCGTCTCAGTACCCTATGAACCAGTTTGTCTCTTACTCCAAGGTGATCCCTAGATATAAAAATTTTATTGCTAAATTGGCATCTAATGATATTCCAAAGACACTGCATGAGGCTCAAACTAATCCCAAGTGGATGAGTGCCATGAATGAGGAGATGATTGCTCTTCATACAATGAGACATGGGATGTGGTGGATGCTCTAAAAGGTATACATTTGTTTGGCTTAAATTGGGTGTATACGATAAAGTTCAATGCTATATGGGAGGTTGAGCGATATAAAGCTGGATTGGTTGCAAAGGGATATACCCAAAAGTACGAGACTGATTAGAAAGAAACCTTTGCTCTTGTGGCAAAAATGAATACTGTGAGAGTAATTATTTGCATGGCAGTTAAGTTTTCCTTGAAAATGCATCAAATTGATGTAAAAGATGCCTTGTTAAATGAGAGTCTTCACGAAGAAGTTTATATGAACGTGTCACCTAGTTATAAAGAACAGGGAAAGTGTTGTACACTGTTTCAAGCAGACCCCCACGATCTGATTTGAGAGACTTCGTGTCGTCATGCTCAGAAGTGGATATACACAGACGAATGGGGATCATACTCTTTTTATCAAACAAAGGTAAAATAAACGTACTATCCTACTAGTTTATGTTGATGATATGATTCTCACATGTGATGATGATAAGATATCTAATAGAAAGAAGCTTCTTGCGAGTAAGTTTGAGCTGAAAGATATGGGACAACTGCGCTACTTTCTTGGTATTGAGATGGTTAGATCCATGATGGCATGTGTCCGAACCAGCATCAGTATGTACTTAACTTGCTACATGACTCTGGCATGCTTGTGTGTAAACTGATCTCTACCCCAATAGCAATGCATTATAAGCTACACAAGATAGCTAGGACACCTCTTGATGACAAGAAGGAAAGATACCAAAGAACAGTGGGGATGTCGAACTACCCTACACTCGCATATCACCTACGCTGTGAATATTGTGAGCTTCTTCATGCATGCTCCCACAACTACTAATGACTATGCAGTTAACAAGACTCTATGCTATCTTAAAGAGTTTCTTGGTCGGGGACTCATGTTCATATGGCAAAAGTCGTTACATATTAAGGGCTATATTGATGCAGATTGGGCTAGATCCATTGACGACGGAAGATCTACCTCAGGGTATGTGGTTTCACGATCTAGTGTGGAAGCCAAATATTGCACTCTTTTGAATGGGGTCACTGAAATCTCTTGGTTGAAACTTCTCTTGGAACAACTGGGAATTAGATTTGCTATGCCGGTAAGATGTTTTGCGACAACAATGCCACAATAAACTTGGCCAATAAACCTATGATGCACGACCGGACTAAGCACGTGGAAATAAATGGTCATTTCATCAGTGATGATAGGTTAATTTGTCTTCCTTGTCTGAAGTATGAAGACCATATTGTAGATCTCTTCATAAAGGGGTTGCCTAGAGTACAATTCGAGCAGAATGCAGGCAAGTTGAACATGTTAAACATGTATGTCCAACTTGAGGGAGGGTGTTGAGTGAGTGGATGTTTACACGGGTAAACGAATCTTTGGGTGAAGGACCATTTACCCGTCCTCTATATATTGTACTGGTCCCTCTTACCTTTGTTAATCAAGATAGTAAAGAGAGCTCTAATCTCCATTGAGAAGAGATCAAAGTTTGAGAGTGTCCCGTCGTTTTTTCCCTCTGATGAGGGTTTTCCACGTTAAATCCTTTGTTTCGTGCGTGTGTGTAATTGGAATCTGAATCTTCTACATATGTGGATAACTTTTGTTTATAGCCGAATTCGAGAAAAGCGTCGAGGGTTCCCTGACTGGAAATCAATGTCTCCAACGGTCACAACCTTCATTCTTTCGATCGCATCTCCAAGCCAAGGATCTCCCGACCACAGCCAGAACACTGTTAGCGCCATCAAGAAGTAGGTCATGGCGCATCGAGCTTGTGCGTGAGGAGCAGTAATCACCTTCAGGAGGCCTTGACTCAGTGGTGTGCACAGCCAATCCCTCTACGTGCATATACACATCCCATCTCCACAGTGCATGCATGAAGGCACCTACTCCCAACAACGACAAGAATCCGGAGCCGCATTGTGTTTTCCCCCACTAGGACCCTTCAAAGATGAAGGATCGCAACATTGTTCAAGTATATGCCACAGGAAACCACAGCAGTCCCACCGCGTGATCACTGGCAGCGGTTCCACCTTGGAAACCTATCAAAATGGGATTCTCCCCAACGGAGGACCTGTAAAAATATGCAAAAGTTCCCCCCAATCTCCTTGGTATTCATAAGTACTCCCCTCTCTTTTATATGTGCTTATATTAGAAAAAGAAAGGAAAAATATGAGGGGGGGGAGAGTTCTCTGGAATCTCTGCTAAGTAAAAGAGGGGGATGCAAAATTGTGGCCCAACAGGCCCACAAAAGGCTGTATTAGTGAAAAAGGGTGAAGAATGAGATTTTTTGGGCCCAATTGGCAAAAAGAAAAAGAAGAAAAAAAGAAGAGGCCGATTATGAAAAAAAGGGAAAGTCGAAGAAAATATGAGATAAATTATTTAAAATCTCACGTGGATATAGGAGACTGAGGGAGTGCCCATGACTACCTCCTTATTTTGCTTGAGCCCAATCACATAGGTGATCATTTATTTGAGAGGTCTCCATACACTTGATTGAGCTTGGGATTTTCATGTGGACAACGTATGACAAAGACCTAATGATAGAGGCTCAATACGAAGAGATCCACAAGGACCCAGAGTAGAGATCCCATTTTCTGAGAAAGCGTGGGAGTGGCCCAGTTCAAGGCTCTTGTCGTGAGAGTCCCACTACAATAACTTGATGATTGAAGCTTTTTTAGATCATCATATGGTGGCAGCGCTAATAGTGATCTCTTTTGATGAGATCTATTTTCATTCTTCCATATCCAAAGCTTTAAGAGCCCAGCAACAATAGTTGAACATTCCCCATATCGCAAGAGTCAGAATATGCAATTGATACTCAACTTGTGTGTATTGTATTTTCCAAGTTGAGCATTCCATGCTCTAACTTAAGGGGGGGTGTTGAGATATTTGTGTAATTGGATCTCTATGAGTGGGAGTTGTTTAGTCTTATATGGATGAGTGTTGAGATTTTGGTGTCTTGGTAGGGCTATATAAAGAGCTCCACACTCATTGTAATCATTGAGAAACAAAATGCAATAGTCAGCCCTTTCGTAGCTTTCTCCTGTGGTTTCATCCCGCTCCTTAGGGAGTAAGATTCCACGTAAAATCTGATGTTTACGTTCTGTTTCTTGTTTCAAATCTACTTCCGCATTCTTACTTTATACAATTCCTTGGTAATCTAACTAATTTATTAAAAGAATAAGACAAAAATCTGGAACAAGGAAAATCTTTTCTAAGTGCATGATAGATGACAATTGAGCATGCCCTTGTAATTTTAGTATGGAGTACCTACTATTAGCAAGAATCATGATTCTACTAAGGCCCCGTTTGTTTGGTTGGAAGGGATTAGAATGGAATGGAATCAACAATGGAATGGAAAGGAATAAGTTTTTCTATTCCATTGTTTGGTTCATATTAGGAATTGAAAGATTTATTATGAGACATATTCCTTTCTTATGTTTGGAAGAGGAAAAGAATAGAAAGAAAATAACCTTCCTTTTGATATATTTCGTTAAGTAGAAAAAATAATCGGTATCCTCCAAGTTAATTTTTTCATATAACTGATATATATAAGAAATCAATAATCAAATTTAAATGGAGACTGCGTTGGTTTTTTTCCATACAATTGATATATTTGATATGTCTATATTCATATCCACTAGAATGTTTTATTACCATATTCGTATCCATATCATAAAAAAATTGAAAATGTTATAGGTATTTGTATCCACAAAAAATAAAAATGCATATCCATGTCAGTATACGTATACACTAAAATGTAGTCCGTATCCATATCCTAAAAAACTAAAGATGGTATATGTATCCATATCAATATTTGCAAAAAAAATAAGAATTCATTTCCATATCCATATCCATGTCCGCAAAAAAAATCTCATTCATGTCCATATTTGTATCCTCAAAAAAATTAAAATCCATGTCCATATTTGTATATGTATCCGTTAGAATATAATCAGTATCATATTTTACAAAAAAATTGAAATTGTGTCTATATACATATCCATATTAAAAATAAATAAATATCCATATCTGTATCTACAAAAAACAAAAAACACATATCCATGTTCGTATCTGTGTTCGTAAAAAATCATATTTGATACATTTTATACATATAATAGATATATTCAATAAATATGTATTCGTATCTGCTAGAATATCTTGAACTCAGCCATGGCCGGTCCCAAGCCCGGGTAAATGAGGAGGGTTGTGTTAGGTAGCCGACATCCAGCGTAAAACAGTCAGAGACAATTTCCTAAATAGTACTTTTTTCTAAAAAAAATACTATTTAAGAAGTTGCCTCATGACAGTCGGATCTTTTCAACATGGATTTAAGCAAACATACAGATTTCATTGGGGCGTTCCCTACTTGCGACGCGTTGCATCACCCGAATGCAATGAAAAATTGGCAAGGGCCGCTACATCGCAGCCTGGATGTAGTTCAAGATTTGCAAGGGTTCTCGCATGAGGAATGCATGCGAGTAATTAAGCTAGTTCCGCTACATCACCGCCCGGATGCAGTCCAAAATTTACAAGGGTTCTCGCATAATGAACGCATGCGAGTAAAGAAGTTAGTCCAAAAGAGATTACAACGGAAGTTGCGGATTGGTAGTTGGAATATTGGCACTTTAACTGGAAAGTTGATGGAGATAGTGGATACGATGGAAAGAAGGAAGATTCATATACTATGCCTCCAAGAGACTAAATGGGTTGGAGAGAAAGCAAGGGAGATTGAGAAGACGGGCTTTAAACTTGGGTATTCATGTAGAGATAAGGGTAGAAACGGTGTTGGAGTGGTTGTTCGTAAGGATTTGAAGGATTGTGTGCTTGAGGTGAAAAGATTTGGGGATCGAATTATTTTGCTAAAATTGGTGCTTGAAGAAGAAATTCTGAATATCATCTCAGTTTATGCACCGCAAATTGGTTTAGATGAAAGGACTAAACAAGCTTTTTGGGAGGATTTGGATAAGAGTCTACAAGGAATCCCACAAAGAGATATGATTTGCATCGGTAGAGATCTTAATGGACATGTGGGAAAGATGCTTCAGGGTATGCTAGTGTTCATGGAGGACATGGTTTTGGGGATAGAAATGAAGAGGGAAAAGCCATCCTGGATTTTGCAACGGCATATGATCTTTTCATAGCAAACACTCTCTTCAAGAAGAGGGAGGAACATTTAATTACTTATAAGAGTGGGCCAACTAGAACACAGATAGATTACTTTGCGTTGAGGAGAAAAGATAGGTTGTGTTGTAAAAACTGCAAAGTAATCCCAGGAGAGAGTTTGACAACTCAGCATCGTTTGTTAGTCTTTGATGTACAAATGAAAGGGTTGGTAAAGAAAAGGAGGGTTTCTAGGATAACTAGAACTAGATGGTCGAACCTTGCACTGAAGCAAGCGAGCTTCAGGGAGAAGGTTTTAGAAGACTTATCTTGGGATTGTAGCGGTAGTGCAAACGAGATGTGGGAGGCAGTAGCATCTTGTATCCGAAAGGTAGCTAAAGATATGCTAGGCGAGTCAAAGGGAGGAGCTCCATGTCAAAAGGAGGCTTAGTGGTGGAGTGAAGGGGTGCAAGAGAAGTTAAAAATAAAAAGAGCTTGCTTTAAAGCTATGTCTAAGGATAGAACCAAGGAAACTGTCACAAACTACAAAATAGCGAAGAAGGAAGCAAAGAAGGCTGTAAGCGAAGCCAAGTCAAAAGCTTATGAAGTTTTGTATAAAAATCTCGACTCTAAGGAGGGACAAAAGGATATATTCAGGTTGGCTAAAGCAAGAGAAAGAAAAATCAAAGACCTTTCTCAAGTGAGATGCATTAAGGACGAGGAAGGTCATGTGCTTGTTACTCAGAAGGATATAAAGACTAGATGGGAGCAGTACTTCCATAAACTTTTCATTGGGGAAGGAAATAGATGTCACTTTGGGTGATCTAGCTTGTAGTGAAAGTTACTAGAATCATGCATGCTATAGACCGGTACAAAGAAAGGAAGTAGAGGAGGTTTTGAAGGTTATGAGACCTGGAAAAGGTATAGGACCGGATGACATCCATGTAGAAGTATGGAGAGTTTTAGGTGAGCGTGGTTTGACTTGGCTTACGAATCTATTCAATGTTATTTGGCGAAGCAAGAAAATGCCTGAAGATTGGAGGAGGAGTATCGTGGTGCCTCTTTATAAAAATAAAGGATACATTCAAAATTGTTCAAATTATAGAGGTATCAAGTTGATGTGTCACACTATGAAAATTTGGGAACGTGTGATCGAAAGAAGGTGAGGCAAATTTCCAATGTAAAAGAAAACCAATTCGGATTCATGCCAGGTCGCTCAACGACTGAAGCCATCCATTTGCTGAGGAGAACAATGGAGATTTTTAGAGCTAAAAGGAAGAACCTCCACATGATCTTTATTGATTTGGAGAAGGCTTATGATTCTGTCCCACGAGAGATATTGTGGAGAGTGTTGGAGAAGAGACAAATACCTGTCCTATACACTAACCTCATAAAGGACATGTATGATAGGGCTTTATCTTGTGTAAGGACCCCGTCTGGGAAGATTGGATATTTTGACATCAACATTGGTTTACATCAAGGTTCTGCTCTGAGTCCATTTCTTTTTACTTTGATTATGGACGAGTTGACCAGTCACATTCAGGATGAGTTACCTTGGTGTATGTTATTTGCTGATGATATTTTGTTAATTGACGAGACTAGAGACGGAGTAAATGAGAAGCTTGAGGTCTGGAGACATGAGTTGGAGACTAAAGGATTTCGTATAAGTAGGGCTAAGACGAAATATATGGAGTGCACCTTTGATGGAAGCAGTGGTGAAGGAATCGAGGTGAAGATTGGTGATGATAACATTCAGAAGAGAGATTCCTTTAGATATCTGGGATCTATTCTGCAACACGATGGGGAAATTGATGGAGATATTACTAATAGAATAAATGCAGGATGGCTAAAGTGGAGAGGAGCCTCTACTGTTCTCTGTGATAAGAAAATTCATTTAAAGATTGAAGGAAAGTTTTACAAAGCAGTCGTGAGACCTGCTATGCTTTATGGATCTGAATGTTGGCCTGTGAACCATAGACATGTGTAGAGAATGAATGTAGCAGAAATGAAAATGTTAATATGGATGTGTGAACACACACGTAGAGATCGGATTCGGAATGATGCAATCAGAAAGAAAGTTGGTGTAGCTTCGATCGAGGATAAGATGCGAGAAAACCGCTTAAGATGGTTTGGATTGCAAAGAAGATCAGCTGATGCACCAGTTAGGAGATGAGAGTGTTGGGATGTTGAGCCGGCTAAGAGAGGGCGAGGACGGCCCAAGAAGTGTTGGAAAGAGACCATACGAAGGGATCTTAGTTTTGTGGATGTAAGCCCGGGATTGGCCCAAGATAGATTTGAATGGAGGCGAAGAATCCATGTAGCCGACCCTACTTAATTGTGGGAAAAGGCTTTCCTCAAAGACTAGGTGAGATTGAAGTGCTTCCAATGCTGTAAAATTAATTTCTCGAGTCTCACACTCAATAATTGCCTTAGCCAATGCTAAGAATGGCTTTCCGAGAATAATTGGACACTTGGTGAATTCTCCTTGATGCTCAATATCAATAATCGTGAATTCCACTTTGAGCAAAGCACCTTGGAATGTAATAGTGACAGAAATGGTTCCTCTCCGAACTCCCATAAAATAAACTGAGTCGGTCAGTAATGTTTCTGAATTTTTCCTCCATTAATTCAAATTTCTTATTTATCCTTAAAATATCATCCTCAAAATCTGTTCATGATCAATCATAGGAGCAGTCAATGTGTGTTCTTGTTTTTGAATTTTTGATCTAGTCGTTTTTTCTTCCATTTCCCTGTATGAGCTGGGAGGAGATTCTCTTTGATTATCCAATATATCATTGTTATTTTCTGAAATTTTCTCCTCGAAAATTATGAAAGGAAGCTGCTCAGTGGAAGGATTTTACGAGAATCTGTAGGTCTCGTACTCAACATGCCGTGACTCAGGTACGCAATGCTGGTTTGAGTAGAGTCCCCTTCCATGGTCATGATTGATTGTATCCTCGAATAATGGAGTCATACATGGTGCATACGTGTCGATATTATCCATTTGGCCCTCTGTATGTGTAGGTTGGTCGAAGGAGTGTTATTCAGGTTGGTCAATAGGGATCTGATCGTCACGGTAAATCCAACGATGATGATCATAACGTGCGGGTCTCTCCATCTAGGCTTGGTTTCTCGGCCAGTCGTGAGATTCAAATGTGATTTGATTTTGAAAAGGTTTATTAACGAGAAACCGAGAATATGACGGTTCAGTCCAAGATGGTATATGGTCATGGGTGGTAGGATGATTCAAGTAGAATGGCTTAGAATTCAATAAGGGGACCGAATTCATCCTAGAGTCAGAATCTCTTTCAAATGTTGGGGGATTGTTGAAAGGAGAGGATTTAGTTGATTTGGGCCTGACCGAAACAAATTCATTTTCATAATATAAGTCAGATGGGTACTCGGACCATTGTCATGTGTTTGTCAAGGGAGGTTGATGATGAATCGACATGGTTGATCTCGGTGTAAGTGCAGAGGATATTCACAAGAAATTTTATCAAGGAGGTTGAGGGCACAAATGTGCGTCTTTTCATTTTTTAAATCGGTTCACGTACACCAATGCAACAACAAATCAAACCCCAAGTTCACCAACTCATATAATGAAGCCGCAAGAGTTCGGCTATTATCTTTTCAATTTTAATTGGTGATAAGATAATCTTGGAAAATAATTAGTGAGATGTTAGGTACCGAAGATTTTCTTAAAGACTGTCCTGAATCCTACAACTAGTTGCATCTACTTTCAACCGGTATAGGTGTAAGTCCGGACCGTAAAACGGCTACCCATGTTACTTAAGGACGGAGCCTTACGTAGTGTCCTTTAAACCATCCACTCTGTTGAGGAAATCCGGACCGTTTACCGGTTACCCGTATTCCTCACTGAGAAGTAGCTAATCGTTTTTAAAATCAGTAGTCTGAATGAAAATGTCGGAGCTAGGCTCTAACCTTAAGTGTAGTCTCTTGCTCACTTAGAAGAAGAAAAAATGCATCCAAGGTCAGGGTTGCTCTTCCGTAAAAATTCTCGATTTTATGGGTTATTTAAAGTCGGCTATATTTAGCAGTCCCAATTTTCATTAGGTGATCACTGAAAAGTTAACGTGAGCACAAAAGCACGTCTACCGTCCATTCCCAATTTCCTTTAAAATTATGTGACAAAATAGGAGGGAGAAATTCGGGAAAAGCCGATGCACGCGAAAAACGATGATGCATGCTCAGATAGAAGACTTACAGTGATTCCTCGCAATCTTCATGTGGGATGCAATACAAGAATATAAAGATTATTCTAAATGAATGCAAGCCGATGAAAAAACTGTACCTAGCAGAAAGTTCTATTAGCGGGGAAGAACTGAGTTGAATTTGGCTAAGTTGAACGATCTAATGTGCGTCTTAATTAAAGTGAAGTGTGTCCCTAGGTCTTACGAGCACAATCAAAAATTTAAATGCTCTAAGAGCCGTATGTGCAGGTCTATCCTAAGCGCCACTCAAGTCGGGCCCCACCTTCATCGGAGAGTGAAACAGGCCACGACACACCATAGAAAAATTTTGAGGTCTTGTTACACCCGCGAGATTCCAAACGGACACCGTTATAAATGAGCAATTAATTACAGGAATTACAATTGCAGAAAATAAAATCCTATAATCTACGTTCTCTCACGACTCGACTTGATCTTAATTTTTAATGTGTCTTTTTGGAAGTCAGTGAAGTTGCTTCGGTTTTTGAAAAACCGCTCCACGTGTATCGGTTACCTCGCAAGAAAAATAAGAGAGAAAGAGAGTAATTTTTTCAAATGTTGAAAATAAAATAAATGCAAGAAAAAAATATGGAATTTACAGTGGAAAATTCGGGATCAGACTACCCGAATGCGGAAAACCGAAAAAAATTAGACAAAAAACTAGGTCTGACGAGTCCGAGATTGCACTATTTAAAAATTGTCATGAATCATCGTGCGTTAAAAATAATGTGTCGTTTCGTTGTAGGCGGGCAATCGAAATCGGTCGAGAAATAACCACAATTATTTAGTCAATTTTTAATCGCATGGTTTTATATTTATTTTAGTTGGGCAAGTCCCAAGGTCGAACACAAGGAAACAAAAGAACAACCTAGAATTTTATTTATCAAAGTCCGTGCACGGTTTTCGAGGCAGTCTCTTTTTTTATTTTTTTTAATGAAATAAGGGATGCAAAATGTAATTTTTTCCTATTTTAGGGACTAAAATGTAAATGTCAATCAAACGATGTCCTAAAAATTTGAAACTTGGCCAAGATGATAATTATGATGAAATGAATGCACTGTAATTTTTTTGGAATTTTTGGATGAAAGATGAGTTTTTTATGAATTTTTAAATGCAAACAAAGTGAATTTCAATATTTAATTATAATAAATATTAAACCTAATTATTTTTAAGAGATAAAATTATCTAAGATCTATCACTAAGTGATTGATCTCAGAAAAATCCTAAACCTCGAAAATGTGAGATTTAATACATACTAAAAATCAAATATTGAATTATGCTAAATGATTTTTACATGGCAACTATGCATGCAAATACAATTCTTTTTGGGCACAATGTTAGTCACAATTAATTCTACAATCCGTGATTTTTCAGCAATTTTTAAGAGCAACGGTTAATCAATTATAAAAATCAGAGTATAAAATGGGAAAGTATGCAATTTTCCACAAATAAATTAATTATTAAATAACCATTGAACACAAAAAATGTCAGACACATGCCACGATGTACAGGGTTGTTTATGGGGGCTTTCTGCAAAATTCCCAGCAGGTCACGTGCGATGCACGACCCCAGGGTTAGATGGACTAAACAACAATATGGCGAAACCCCGAGGGCTCTCTTGTAATTTTCCCAGGATGGGACGTTCCCCCAGCCCACGTGCGAGGCACATGGCGGGGGCCTCGGGTCTGAGCCCGGCGGCGGAGCTGATGAAAGCGGTGGAGGGAGGGTGGAGCACCTTGCGTCTGGAGAAGGCTTCGACGAGCATCTAGTGGAGGATGAGCAGCTCCGGGTGTGGATGTTGGTGATGAAGCCCAGAGTTGTCGAAGGCGGCGGCGTTGATGGCTGAGTGTGGACGTTGTCATCGTCCGGCAAGGTAGCTTGATGAAGATGTTGATATCAGAGGGTGGAGTTGCCGAAAACGCAGCTGAGGGCGTAGTTGATGGCGGTGAAGTAGCGGTGGAGTTGAGCGTCGTTGGCTCGACAGCCAAAGAGGGTCGGAGCAAAGACAATACGCCTGGAGCGCTTTGCGACGGCGTTCATGACGGACAGCCAAAGAGGGCCGGAGCAAAGATACTATTAGGTGCAGTCGGCGGATGCTCGAACGAGGGCGGCATTGTCAAGCTTTTATAGGGCTTGAGGTGTCACCGGAGAAGGAAGGGGGTCGCTGGAGGTTTGATTGGGATTTGACAAGGTAATGGCGGCCGGAGATGGAAGAGAGAGGATCGGAGATCTGGGACGAGATATGGAGATGGGGGGTGACGCGAGATTGATTGATCGGAGGCGCGAAGGTTTTGGAAGGTCGGGATTTGCGGGGGCGATATACGCGGGAGGAGGGATCGCGATGGGCGGTAGCCCAGATTGGAAAGGGGATGAAGACGACGACCAGCGGCCGTCCGATCGGCCGAGAACGGACGCGAGGATACAGAGCATGTGCGTGGCACGTGCGCGGGAGGCACGTGGCCCGCACGTGCGTCGCTATTATTATTATTTTTTTATAAAAATGAATTAATAAAAACTCAAAAAATGGCTGACACGTGGCGGCTCCAGGAGCTGCCACGTGTCAGCACCACAAAAATCGAAAAATAAAAACTTTGAAAAATCCAAAATAAATAGCAAACGACCTCGGATCAAAAACATTTCTTCATGAAAATTGCTCGTCTCGATGAGATCTACAACTTTCATGAAGACATCAAAACCAAAATCGATCAATTGCACAAAGTGATATTTTTGGGGTATCCCATGTACATAGAATACCTAAATTTTTGGGTTTTATAATTTTTGTCATATTTTAACTAGATAAAAATCCGGAAAAAAATACGATAAAATCAAAGATAAATATTCACACATTAATCTATTTTTTTGGATTTTTATTAATTAAGAAAAAGATGAAATAAATTAAAGCACGAAAAAAGACCAATTTTGTACTGACAGTTAGTGAAGACTCGGACTCAATTTGTTTCTTTGATTTCAAGATCAGTTTGGATTTGGATTTTTGCATAATTTTAATAAAACTTTCATCAAAGAAGACAAATAAAAAAGAAATAAAATAATATAGGTTAATTATGTACATAAAATAATAGGTCAAAATCAGCTAAAATACAAAATGTATAAAAGAGACATAAAACCCAACTTTCACATACGAGTTCCGATTCACATGAACTTGGTTTCGTTTTGAAGGTAATTGAATATATATTAGTTCAAAGTGAGTAGGATCAAAACAGACAATGGATGAGGAAGATATGAGGGTTTTAGTCCGGGAATCCTAGAATTAGGGTTTGATTTTTTTGGTCCCCAAAGTCCACTTATTTGGGTTAATGATTTTTTAGTATTTTTCATTTATTCTTGTTAGTGATATGTACACAGTGGAGGTGGTTTTGGATCATTCGTAGTTAACATGATTTAGTTAAAAATCAGGGAAGTTAGGATATTTACATGTCAATTTTATTTGGGATTTTTGGCTTCTTATTTTGTGCAGAAATGAGTGATAAAATGCAATTCTTATGAAAACATGCATGAATGCTAATTATGCTAAATACATGAAGAAATGCCAATGATTTTGAGGGATTTGAGCTTAATTAATGAGATTTAGAGTGGTGAATATGAGATTCATCAAGCACGTGCTATGCAATGTGCCTGTCAGGTCAAAGTCGCAGCAACTGAAAAATGAGTCTCCTCATGGAAAACTCCGACCTGCCACATCATATGGACAACTGCTCTACCTCTGAAAGGGACAAACTGAAAAGCCATGGAAAAACATCCTTGTCGGAGTCCACGGTCGTTGGAGAATGGAGTCTGAAAAGTCTCCTCGTCAAAGAACTGGATCTCTCCCATACTGGCTCAGAGAATGGAATCTCTACTCTTAAGTCCCTGTGAAACCACATGAAAACCTTAACACACATAGGGAATGGGATCTTTACTCTGGAGTACTTATGGAACACATGAAAACTCTGACTAAAATAACGGGGACCACATAAAAGATGACAAACATGTACACATCAGAAAAGGAGTCTCTCTCTAGAGAACTCGAAGAAAATGGGTCCCTCAAATATGGAGTGCATTGAACTTAGACTCTGAACCGATCCGCAGAGCCTGAAACTGAACTATAGAGTCTGGAAAATCTAGTCTGCCTCTGATTGGAGAATCTGACTCTAAACTAGAATCATCATAGCCATAGAACTCTACACAATACTCCCATTTTCTTCCATACTTGTCGGAAAATAGTAACATCAATAAAGTTGGGAGAAGACAATAAAATGTGGAAAACATCACATAAGCCGATCTCAAATCTTTTTCTCGGCTTCTCTTCTCATTTTTTAAATCATTTTTTCTCTTTTTTATAGTTGTTCCTTTTTTCAAATAAGTCGTTTACACATTTTTCTCGGCTTTTCCTTCTTGTTTTTTGCAAAGTTTTTTTCCGTGTACGATTTTTTTGTACACACCTCCTCCTCTCTCTCATTAAAACATGCAGTTGCAGGCCCCTTGGGCCTCTTTTTTTTAATACCATGGCCCAATTTCGGTTTGGAATATGCCACACAATTTTTTTAAATCGTCGGGCCCTTATTTAGGGTTCCCACTTGGGAACCCTTCTTTTGAAGAACCTCGCACCCGATAGGGAGTTCTTCTCTTATTGTCGCCCACAAACAAAAGAGATCGAAGGAGCGATGTCGATTGGAGCTGCGATCGTTACTGGATCTAGATGTGGTGATGGTCAGACAGGGCGGCCTGGACTGCAAGGAGGAGGAGGTCTCACGCCACATGCACGAGATCGGGGCTGCAGCATGGAGCCACGTGGTGGTACTCCGTTGTTTAAAGCCGTGCGATGGGGCTCTGCCTCCTCTGGGAATCACTGGAGGATGCTCAGCCTGGAGATATTCGTGCAGTATGGAGTCGCACGTTGGGGCGCCGCTATGGAGCCCATCATGGTGGAGGTGCCCTCCTGCGCGAGATCGCGGCCTGGAGGTGTGCCTCTTACGAGAGATCGGGAGGGGCTCGCGCGAGAGAGGAGCGTCGCCAGCAGGAATGGGTGTCCCTCTCTGTGGCATAGAAATATGTGTTCTTCTTGTCAAACAAACTCTTGGATCAACAACAATCGGTCGAACTCTATGATAGTCTTTCCACCGAAGATCTTCAGAGTAATCGATGAAATTGAGATCCCTTGGAAGTTAGAACAGTAGCAAAAAACATGGAACATATCATCCTGCGTGACGAGCAGGTAATCATTAGCACTTAGCATCACGAACTAGTCTCGCTCCCCATCCAATCTATGCCGCCTGGAGATACCAAATGGCATTGTATGTCGCCTTCAATCATGAGAAAGCATCACTGGAGATGTTCACTGGAGCAATAGGGCCTTTGCTTTGGCTTCACGATATTATGATTTTTTTGATGAAAACCCTAGAACTTGATTTTTAATATGAACTTAAATAAGAAATCTTCAAAAACATAATTAGGTTTTTAATAGAAACTTTAGAATCGAATCTCGAAACTCGAACAAAAAAAACACAAACATAATTTCTTGAGAATTGAACCCGCTCTGATACCATGTTAGAAAATAAGAATGCGGAAGCATATCAGAGAAAATGAATAAAGGAATGAAGAACATGTGATTTTAACGTGGAACCCTACTCCCTAAGGAACGAGATGAAACCACGGGAGAATGCCTCAAAGGGCCATATGTTTTATTGAATTTTCTCACTGGATACAAGAGGTTTGGGGCTTCTTATATAGCCTCCACAGACTCTCCAAGTCCCACCATTATTAAATGTGGGACTAAACTCTAGATGTGGTAAATGGGTCTTGGAAGAATCCATTAACCTATCTTACATTATAAGTGGCGCATACTCTAACAACTACGATAACTATACATCTCATCAATAGATGGAATTTTGGCATTGATAATTAATTGATACCTCGTAAAATCCACCAAATGAAGATTAGAAGGAAGACTCCAACAATGGTCATATCTCAGTATGTGTTTTGTGGTTTGCAACGTACAAGGGTAGTATTTGTGAAGCTTCTCAAATATATTTCTAAACCACATAAGTGGGTATGAAGTGGTTGACCGCCCTACTTGCTTTAATGTATAACACGAAGAAATTGCTAGATCTTCATCTCATTTATTGTTGAGGAGCAGATGGAGACAAAAATGTCCAACATATCCTTAGAAGTTGGCCGGTGTAAATCCCCATGTGCAGTCTCACGCGTGAGAATACTCGTAGTCCACACTTGTGCCAAGACTTGTCCATCTTCCAGGATGCACTATTTCTTGTGTTCTTTTAGGACTCTAGCTCATTCAAGACATACTTAAAATCATGAGCCTCTAGAGCACTCATGAACTGTATGGACCAAAGATCATAGTTAGTCCCATTCATATCGACAATTGAGTCATGTTTCTCTATCTCCTGTATGAAAAGTCCAGACAAGGAAAAAAACCACGTCTAATTTTGAGCTTACTCAAACATTTAGGAAGTTTTACGGGCATAAGTCAGTGCCACAAGACCTTCATGTATCATGGAGAAATCCAGAATACCTTGAGTGAGAATAGCAAAACATCCTCTACAGCGACAAAACATAGTCAAACAGATTCCAAATTGCACAAGGGTGAGTGAGAATCAGGCCAGCTTGCCAATGATCGGTAATGGCATTATTGGTGGCAACAGCTACATTGTTGATTTTGTTGAGGAGGCAACTCTATTGCCCTTGCTCCTCTGGGGTGGCCGCTTTGCCACTGTAAGCAGTGGATGGCACTATGGTGGTAGTGTTGTGGTGCGCTTTTTTGTTTTGGTGCTGGATTAGGGTTTCAAGGGTACAGAAACATGATCTAGGATAGGTGCTCTAATTCAATGTGAAAAATAGAAGATTGCATAGTGAAAAGAGGCATAATGATCTCTTATATAGTTGAGACCATAAGGAACAGTTAGCCCTTAAGCTCCAAAACTCTCAACAAGTTATAATAAAATCCCATGACCATTCTGTCTTAGTTTTGTAGAAGAACTAATTCATAAAAGGATTAAGTATAGGAGGGTTAAGGAAGGTTATCTGAAGAAATAATTATGACAAGATTGATTTGGTACAAAAATAATGGTTTTGGAGGAAGGAGAAGAATGAGAGGAATGAATACAATGCAGATGAACTCAGGTATCTGGGAGGTAACCCTGGGTTAACCCAATCCATCCCACATACAAAGCACGTCATAAATACAATTATGTATAATGCAAGAGGTTTCAAAATCAAATCAAAGTAAAGGAATACTTCCAGCAAATATCAGGGTTTTTTTACTGATTGACATCAGGAGTAGTCGAATTAAAGCTAGCATCGGTACCCAAATAAACTTCGTATATTTCAGAGAAGCTATTTGGAATCATATATTGTTGAAGGGAATAAGCAACATAAACAGGACAATTAGAAAGACTAAATAATAATAATTACTCTAACACTCCCCCTCAAGCTGAAGCATATATATCCAACATGCTCAGCTTGGAACAACAAAGATGAAATGGACCCCTAGCAAGGGCCTTGGTGAACATGTCCGCAACCTGCTCTCCTGATGATACATGAGAAGTTGAAATAAGTCCTTTTTGAATTAAGTCCCGTGTATAATGGCAATCCACTTCAATGTGCTTTGTCCTCTCATGGAAGGCTGGATTATTGGCTATGAACAAGGCTGCTTGATTATCACATTTCAGATGCATGGGAAGAGGAACATCAATAGTTAAATCAGTGAAAACGGATTTAACACACATCATCTCAGCACTACCTTGGGCCATTGCCCTATATTCTGACTCTGCACTGGATCGAGCCACTACAGTTTGCTTCTTACTCTTCCAAGCTACTGGTGAGCTGCCAACAAATACAATAAAGCCTGAAGTTGACTTTCTATCATTAGGACACCCAGCATAGTCTGCATCAGCATAACCTGTGACAGATATAGAGGTATCTCTTCTAAACAGAAGACCAGTACCTGGAGACGACTTCAGATATCTCAAGATCATAAAAACAGCATTCATGTGAGCCTGCCTGGGTTGTTCCATGAATTGGCTTACCCTATTAACCGCAAAGGCTATATCCGGTCGGGTAATAGTGACATACAAGAGCTTTCCCACTAGCTCTCTATATCGTCTCTTGTCTACCTCCTCAGATTCATCATCATAAAGTTTGACATTATAATCCATAGGAGTAGCAGCTGGTCTACACCCTGCCATACATGTCTCAAATAAGAGATCAGTAACATACTTCCTTTGTGTCATTATCATACCTTGCTTGTTTCGTGCAAACTCCAGCCCCAAAAAATAGCGAAGTATACCCAAATCCTTCATAACGAACTGCTCGCTGAGAAACTTCTTGGCTGCTCGAATGCCCTGCTCATTACTGCCTGTAATAACAATATCATCAACATACACTAAGATGATCACAGTACCTCACTGATCTCTCTTTACAAAGAGAGTATGATCTGCTGTAGATCTGACAAAGCCCCTTTTTTCAATCAACTCTGAGAGCTTCTCAAACCAGGCCCGTGGACTCTGCTTCAGGCCATAGATAGCCTTATGAAGACGGCATACCATACCTGACTCCCCCTCATCAGCAAACCCTGGTGGTTGCTGCATATACACTTCTTCCTGCAGGTCACCATACAAGAAAGCATTCTTGACATCCAACTGAAATAGGGGCCAGTCACGGACAACAGCCATGGCAATGAGAATCCATAGGGTAGAGTGTCGTGCTACTGGAGAAAACGTCTCCTGATAGTCCACCCCATATGTTTGGGTGAATCCACGAGCAACCAACCTGGCTTTGTATCTATCAACCGTACCATCAGGCCGATGTTTAATTGTAAAGACCCATTTGCTGCCTACAACTGACGCACCTGGTGGAAGTTGCACAACACTCCACGTACCACTTGACTGCAATGCCGCCATCTCCTCCTCCATAGCTAAACGCCACGGACCGCTCTGTAGGGCCTCCTGATATGACCGTGGGATCTCCACAGCCGATAACCCTACAACAAAGTGACGAAAGTCTGGAGATAAACGCTCCAAAGAAGCCTGAGAGGCAAAATCCATCCCATATTTGGGATTCAAAGTCCGAGCACGCTTCTGCCTTCGATGGGCAATAGGGATGTCTAGATCATCAACTGGAGAAGTAGAATCATATGTAACATGTACATCCATCTGTTCATGCAAATCACCCGTGCCATTAATAGTTCTCAAATGTTCAGTACATACCTCGGGCGTGCTGGATGATGGAGGCACATGAGCAGAGGGCCGACGCTGATAGACCTGAGGATAAAAACTTGTTGCTGGTGGTGGTGGTATAGGCTGTGGTGGTGGAGTAGGCAGAGTAGATTATGGAACAGATGGAGGAGGAGGTACATAGATATCATCTCCTTCCTCCGAGTGTGTGAGTCTGTCAGCTGTAGGAGAAAAATACATAATGGACTCAAAGAAGGTGACATCAGCACTAACATAGTACCGTTGTCTAACTGGATCAAAACACCGATACCCTTTTTGGGTTTTGGAATAACTCACAAAAACGCATTTGACAGCTCTAGGAGAAAGCTTGTCAAGAACAGGAGAGAAGCAATGAACAAATGCAACAGACCCAAAGACACATGGCGTTAGGGAGAAAAGATCCTTCTCGGGAAACGCAGTCAAGAATGGGATCTTCTCTCCTAACACTGACGAAGGCATACGGTTGACCAGATAGCAAGCAGTTAGAACTGCATCCCCCCAATAGGAGTGATGGGCACGGCTCTGAATCAATAGGGTCCTGGTGATGTCCAACAAATGACGATGTTTCCTCTCAGCCACCCCATTCTGTTGGGAGGTGTAAGCACATGACGTTTGATGCACAATCCCATGATACATAAGAAATTTTGAGATGTGAGAACTACACAATTCAAGAGCATTATCAGACCGTATGAACTTCACTCTAGCAGAAAAAATATTTTTTATTTCAATAATGAAAGACTGGATAACATATGCTGCATCAGACTTATTTTTAAGTAGAAAGACCCAAGATAACCTAGAAAATTCATCAACTGCAACAAGATAGAACCTGTGTCCTTGAAGGTCAGGGACACGACTAGGACCCCAAATATCAAAATGTAGCAACTCAAACAGACCATGACGACTCGGACCTTTACGACTCTGAAACGACGACCTGTGATGTTTGCCAAGTTGGCATGCCTCACACTGAAAAATAGTCCTTGGAGAAATCTGTGGAAGGATATGGACCATCTTTTGCAACGGAAGATGACCGAATCGGAGATGCCATGTGTAAGGTGACACAGATCCGGCCTTCATAGAAGAGACACCAGCATAAGGAGACTGCACCAGTTTATAAAGACCCCCTTGCTCACGGCCAGTTCCAATCACTTTTTCCCGTTAATATGTCCTGAAATACAAGAGTAGAGGGGTCAAATATGGCACGACAATGTAAATCTTTAGTGATTTGACTAATGGACAGTAGATTCATGGAAAAATCAGGAGCATAAAGAACATTCTGAAGCCGTATCCCAGGGATCAATTGCACCTCCCCCTGACCAGTAATGGGAGAGTGTGTCCCATCAGCTATCACCACGGAGCGTCCTGTCTGAGTTGCAGTAAAATCATCCAACTGCTTTTTGTCACCACATAAATGGTAAGATGCTCCCGAGTCCATGATCCACTCTGATAAATCTGCACTGTAACTACTAGTAAGTGCATACGTTGTACCTGAAGAAGATGCTGAGCCGGCTATCTCTGAGGATCCTGAAGTACTAGCTGGTCCCTGGCCAGGCATGATCTCCCGAAGTCTCGCCACTAACTCCTCAAACCTCTGATCCGGGACAAGGGAAGAACTCCCTTCCTGTTGAGCCTGCTCCGCCACACGTGTCGTAGTAGTAGGAAACCCATGCTTGGAATAGCATGTTTCCTCAGTGTGTCCAGTCCTGCGACAGTAGGTGCACGGCTGTCTAGGAGGTCTGTTACCTCCTCCTCGGCCACGACCACCTCTACCTCGAAAATGTGAATATCCTCCTCTGTCGCGAGATGCTGCCATGGCGGAGGACGTTTGAGATCCGCCATGAGATATGGAGAGTCTGCTCAACCTGCGATAGGCCTCCTCCATAGGTGGTATGGTAGCATCTGTAAGAATCTGTGTTCTGGCGGCATCATACTCCGGATCAAGGGCTGCGAGAAACACTCCAGTCATCACCGAGTCCCTGTATGCCTTGAGCTGCTCCGGTGTGGCTGTCAATGGAATGTACCCA
Source organism: Ottelia alismoides (assembly GCA_037367405.1). NCBI lineage: Eukaryota > Viridiplantae > Streptophyta > Magnoliopsida > Alismatales > Hydrocharitaceae > Ottelia > Ottelia alismoides. The sequence goes on from JAZKJV010009706.1 coordinate 284,585, forward strand.
TGTAGCTTCTCAAACATACCCCTCAGAGAGGTGTACAGGGTATGAAGAGGACGCCCGTTCTGCTTCGATGTAAAGATGTCATGCTGAAGTTGTAAGATCTTGGACTCGTTTTTCGCTGGAGAATATGTGGCAGCGAGGATATCCCACATAGTCTTCGCAGTGGGTTGACTCAGGATGTCATTGGCTATCTCCATGGATACGGTACATGATAACCATACACGTGCATATGCATCGTCCGCCTCCCATGAGGCATTAACCCCAGTCTTCTCAATAGGTTCCTCTTGTGTGAGTATGTGCTTCTTGCCATTACATTGCATAAGACTCATGAACTGCATGGCCCACAGTTCATAGTTAGTGCCGTCCATTTTCACCACGGGTGCTGGACCTTTAAAGGCACCCAGAGACGGAAGATCAACCTTGTTGTCTGTCATGATGACAACAATATTCTGAGACTGGGATTACACAACTAGACAATAATGTCTACGTGAACATATAGGAAGACCGTTGTGAACGTAGACTCAAATCACAACGCCTTCCATATCTTGGACGGAACCTCTGCTATGCGAAGTAGTGAAACTCCACACGCAAGAAAGAGACTTCACGCACGTGTTGATGTGGACTTCACGCGCTGAGGGATGGGAGAGACTCCTCGCGCACGGGCGTCAGCACGCCTTCCAGCACCACGCCTTCCAGAGCAACACGCGCAACACGCGCAAGGACGTTAGTGCGCAGGGGCTTCAGAGCAAGGGCTTGGCAGTGTCTTCTCAATCGCGCAGAGGCTCTGGCAGGAGCTTCACGGCGCACGCAGACACAGGCGCGCTACTTGCGCAACAGGGCTACAGGCGCGCAGAGCCACTTCGCAAAAAAAATGGCGCAGGAGGAGGCGCGAGATTGAGAGGCGATCGAGAGGCGCGCGATTGAGAGGAGAAGGCTTCGCAGAAGGCTGCGATGGAGAAGCTACACGCGCAGAAGGAGGCGCGCGAGCAGCGGCGCAGCCACGCGTACGGCGGCATAGAGGCGGCACCGATCGAGAGAGGAGGAGAGAGAGAGGCCGGCGGGTGGGGTGGGTTAGGGTTAGGGTTTCGAGAACTCCGGTCTAGGACCGTCGCTCTGATACCATGTTGAAGGGAATAAGCAAGATGCATTCCAATAACCCTAGAGCTCTCTTATATAGGAGAAAAGCTCTATGGGTAATTTACATAAACAGGACAATTAGAAAGACTAAATAATATAATTACTCTAACATATATCGTATTTCCACATTCACCATTTCTTTGAACACGTGTTCAAAAGTTAAATTTCGTGTAAAAAAAGCTTGAATTGGAGGTTCTGGATGTACAAGAAATCATCTAAATAAAAATGGACGAGGAAAAGGACAAGTATAAATACATATGTATTCACAGGATTGTTAATATTAGACCTTACCATATAATGGGATGTTTCCAGGCCCTCCAGTCGCTACAAAGTACATTTGTTTCACCAGGTCTTTCAAAGTCATCAAACCTCATGGTCAACTGCCTCCCAAATTTCTCAATACATTTATTTTTTCTCCATAGATGTTTGACTTCTTGTAGAGTAAAGGAAATGTTGGAATAAGATATGTAGTCTTCAAAAGGAAACTTCTCTCTGTGGATAATAATATTGGTTGAGTAAATGCTGTGTGGTGTCATTGAAAAGACAAGCATTAAAAAATAATTTCCGAGAATTCCAACCAACAATTCTGACTAGCAAATGGAACTAAATTTTCAAGATCAATATGGCAATAAACAGTGTAGGAGGCTAATACGGAACAACAAAATAAAGGAAATCAATGTGCCTGTTTTGCCCGATGATCAACGACCGGTTTAACATAATACTCAAAGCTGCTGCAGTTAATATCTTGTACATCTCATTGCCAAATCCAGCTTCAGAAGCTTTCCCCAAAACAAAACCTTCTCTGCAGAAATGGTCTGAAGGTAGCCCGCGAACCCTAGCAGCTCCTGGCAGGTGAACTAAACAAGTAAACCTCCTGTTCTATGCCTTACTGAGGCCCTTTTAAAAGGTAAAGTTTGTTTAAGTCTCGTTGTTGAAAAAACATAACGCAGGTAAAGCCTGGTGTAGCTACATTCCATTTAAATATGTATGTACCACCAAGAAACTTACATATAGGAATTAAAAAAGGAAAAGAAGAGAGAACAAATACAAGATCCTTAATTCTATCATTCCCAAGTCAGGTAAAATTAAAGCAATCATTCTCCTGAACTGACCCATGAACAAAAAAGATAGAAGCAGTGCTACTTTGATTAGGTAATAAGCATCTCGAACTCCAGAAACCCGTATTATTTTTTGTGGAGAATTGTTGCAAATGCTTGAACATGATATGCATCATAGTATACAAAAATGTAATACGCATTGTCATTTTATCATAACGGCTAGTGAATAGAAGTTCCAGAACGCATGCCATAGATGTTTGCTGGCCACCTTTTGTTTCAAACAAGAGAAACACACTTGTGATTTTCATCGTGCATCAGAATTAACCCAAAAGTCTAAATGTGAACTTAACAAAATTTTCCTTCCATTGACTATTCATCCAATATTTTTTTTTGAATAAGACTATTCATCCAATATTATAATGCAGAAAGAAGCATACTTGCATTAACCATCCAGATTCAATCATGTTCAATGATATATGACAAATATTATATTTATATATATAAATATATTATGATCCAATATCTTTTTGGGAAGGGGAACGAATTTAAGAGTACAAGTATTCACGTGTGAAGGCTGTAAATTGTCAAAACTCAACCATAACTGCAGCGAAAAATAAATTCGGAGTTGAATCAAGCAAACCACAATAACACAAGATTTATGTAAGAAGTACCTTTGAGGAAAATGGGAAAACCATGGCCTCAAATTTCGGCGAAATTCGGTCGAATTTCGATTTTGACATGTTACCGAAATTTGACCGAAATGGCTAAAATGACAGGAATATGGAGGGGGGCTAATACAAAAATGATCGAAATTTCGGTCAAAATTCGATCGAATTTTTGTTTCGGTTGGTCACCGAAATGGTGACCGAAACCGACATTTCCGGCCTTGGGGAAAACCCACAGGCAGCCAGAGAAATCCACTACGTATAAGTAAAGAGCATAATGCTCTACTCGGGATTTTACCAAAATCCAAGGAGTGATAAAAGCTGGTTGACATAAACAAAGCACAACTGCCACCAATGGTAAACAAAGCACAAGCTGCACAACTTCCACCAATGGTATTCTCCAAACCATGCCATAGATCCCTCTTAAAAGGAGAACAAGCTCCCGCAAACCTAAAGAAACCGAAATAACAAGGATCAAACAAAAGTATCTTCATGTGGAAACCAAAAGTTGAAAAAACAAATTATTCAACTCTTACTCTCTTGTTTTCTTTCTTCTAACCTTCTCCTCTTAGTTTAGTTGTCTTTTAGAAAGCCTCCGCACACCTCTGTTATAGGAAGGGAGATTGGGTTCCAATTAAAAGCTCCTATTAGGAAATTTATAGTATAGAAGAATTCCCGATAGGTTTTTTTAATGAGTAATTGCAAGAGCCTCCATTCACCTTAGGGACTTGCATAAACCAGAAGCAGACCTACATGACCGCTAGGAGAGGCTTTTTCCTCCCCTTGATATAAATTACTCCACAACCTCAACTTCTGATTAGCCAATGGTGGCTCTGGACGATGAGGGAGGGTCACTAGCAATGAGGATCGACGCCGATCTATCGTAACATTTTAAAAAGCACAAGGCCGAACGAGGTGGTTTCCCCATCATCCAAGCAAGTCATAAGATGCGAGACGGTGGCGGCAGAAGCCTCATTTTTAGAGAAAATATTAAGCTAAAATCAAGAGAAAATATATTTTTAAATATTGTGAAAATAAGAATAGATATGAGAAAATAACTTTCATGGCATTCTAAATGACACATTAAGGAATTATATTTATTTATAACTTCTAACATACTTTCCCGTAATTAGGTCAAATATGACATATAATGACCACTAACTCGTTACTTACTCTAATGTTGCACCTCACATTTGTATTTTTTACTGATAAATTTCTGTTTAGAGTAAAGTACATATGGAAAGAGATGCTTTAAAATCATGGTCATACTCATATCAAAGACCATCATGGGCATAAATAATCCAAAAGTAGAAAAAAAAGACACGGATTCATAAGACCATATAATGACATCTATATTGAATTAACGGTGCTTACTTCTATCTTTGAAAGTTTATGTTTTGGACGAATAGTACATGTATACTGGATGAACATAAAATTAAATAAAACCAATGATTGATAGTGTTGATCTTGTTCGGAACTTATATTGAGTTGTTCGAGTTCTTCACGTATCCATTTCTACTACATAATAAACACGAATGATTAGATTAGGAACATTTATTATAGCACAAGGATGAGAAGCTCTTTGGGTTTTGTGAAAAAAATGAAAGTGCAAGGGAATACCTTATATGGGTATGGAGTTTCTTGTATAGTATGAAACTCTAAAGCCTAATAGGTGGCAACTAGATAAAGGACCCTTACAACTAGAAATAAGAAACACCAAAATAAACAAAAGAGGAAAATCTACATCATGGCTAATATAACCAATAACGTCAACACTCCCCTCAAGTTGGAGCATAACTATCAATTATGCTCAACTTGAAAGTCATCAGTGATACGTGTTTCTTTGGAAATACTGTGATAAATATATTCGCAATCTAGAATTCTGTTGAGATGTGCAAGTATTCCTCCTTATACTGCATCTCGAATAAAGTGGCAATCCATTTCAATATGCTTGGTTCGTTCACGGAAAACAAGATTGGAAGCAATATATGATGTGGACTTGTTGTCGCGGTAAAAAGGAACATGAATACTAGCAGGGAGTCCAACTTCTTGTAGAAAGGAGATGAACTAGGTAACCTCGCATGTATAACTTAATCCATTGCTTGGTATTCTGCTCCTTCGCTTGATATTGAAACAACAGTTTGTTTCTTGCGTCGGCATGTAACAAGGTTACTGTCAACAAACATGGTTAATCAATGGTTGCATAGGCAGTGATGTCATGAGAACTAGTATAATCAGCATTTGCTTAAGCGGTGATGTCAGTGCGACCGTTAGTCACATAAAAGAGATTTTTTCTTGAAAAATCATTCAAGTATCGAAGGATCAAAACAACGTCCTACCAATGACTATAATAAGAGTAATCCACGTACTGGATAGCTCTACTCACAACATGCAACATGCCCATCCCAGTAACATAAAGTAGCTTGTCCACTAAGCTTGTATATTGTGGTGTCTTCAGACATAGGATATGTAGAGGTAGCATGTCTCTGTAACTCTGTTGGGATGCCTGATGGTTTGCATACAAGTAAGCCAGCTTCTATAAGGATATACAAACAATACTTCCTCTGTAACAAGTGTAATCCCTCCGTAGTGTATTTGTCAATGCTTGGGAAGTATCTGAGTTGGCCAAGGTTCTTGGTAACAAAAACCTGCTGGAGAAAGATCTTGGTCTCTATAATGCATGTGTTATCATCACTAGTGATAACCAAGCTTGTAAAATTCAACCGACTAGCCAGCCTGATTAATCGAATCAGTAGATAGACCAACTCAACTAGGCCTAATTGGCCTTTAATTGAGTAGAGTTGTTAGTAACAAATAGGATCTGGATACCCGAAACCCAAAAACCCATTTGTTGAGGTTTGTTGAGATAATACCTATATTTAGATAATTCAATTTTTATTTTGTTTTATCTTTTGCAATCTTATATTTATCCTTTCCTTTTTTGTACTTTATCCATTGGATTTTTCTCCTATATAAGAGAACCCTTGGATCCTTTTTAATTTTATCTAAGTTTATCCCTTTAACATGGTATCAGAGCCTCGTTCCTATCCCTACATTTAACCTCTCCGATAATGGCGCGTGGACCCTCACGACTCTTCGGCGACGGCGCTCCTCCCCTGCGCATCTCCTCTAAGATCGGCGGCGCCTCGCCCACGTCCCCAGCTTTGCACGTGCGCCTTCGCGCCTACTCACCCAGCGCGCCCCTGCGCGAGGCCTTGTGGCGCAGGGCTCCTCTATCCATTTCGTCGTCGCCGCCCCTGTGGCGTAGGGCTCTCGCACGACCAGTCGCCCCTGCGCAGGTACTCGGTCCCCTACCTCGTCGCCCCTGTGCGAGGCCCAAGCCTCCCTTCTCCATTTCGCTGCCGCCGTCTCTGTGGCGCAGGGACTCCAGGTCAGCGGCTCCAGGTCAGGGCTCAGATACGAACCCACAATCGCCTGAAGTTGACCGTGCAGCCGTTAACAAAAGACGCGATCAAAATCCAGCAAGCGCTTGCTGTGCCCCACCGCCCAAGCGCCCTCGTGCCTCCTGTGCCGGTGCTTGCTTCGTGGACTGCTTGTGAGTCAGTTTATTTTAGAGGTGGTTTTGAACAGATTTGACATCGTTAAATCACTTTTTTCGGCAAGCATCACGGATTACTAAGGATGATTGTTTGATCCTTCCTATGATTCTACAAAATTATTTATAACAGTCTATTACCAGTTAGAGTCCGTTATTTGGCTAGTTTATCATGTCTGACAATAAGGGTGACATCTTCTCATCCGGAGCCTTTAAGGGTCCGGCACCCATTGTTAAGATGGATGGGACTAATTATGAGTTATGGTCCATGCAATTTCTCACCCTCATGCAATGCAACAACAAGGAACACATCCTGACAGATCCAGAGCCAACAGACAAGACTGGGACAAATGCTTCTTGGAAGCAAGATGACACATATGCACGCGTTTGGCTTTGTGGGACTCTTTCTTTCTACAGAAATAGCTAATGATATACTAACTCAGCCAATTGCGAAGGCAATGTGGGATACTTTGGCATCCACCTATGCCCAGGCAAAGAATGAAGCCAAGATTCTTCAACTCCAGTTTGATATCTACAACACCAAGCAGAATGGTCGTCCCTTGCATGTTTACTATTCTTCACTGCGTGGTATATTTGAAAAACTTCATAGCTACTTGCTCATTACAACGTCTATTGAGCAGCAGAAGACATATAGGAACTCCACGATGGTTGGAATTTTTATGGGCGGACTTGACAAAGAATATGATGCTGCACATACTCATCTTCTTACTAGAGCAACCATTCCCCCTATAGAGGAGGCATATAGCCGTCTCAGTCGGCTCGTCATCCCTTCGACACCCACGCCTTCACACTCCTCAGCAATGGCCGCTTCTCGTGGTCGAGGTGGTGCGACCCAGCTCAAAGAACGCACACCTCGAGGAAGAGGCGGGGGACGCCAACGTGGTCCCTGCACCTACTGCCGCAAACCAGGACATACAGAGGATATATGCTATCAGAAGCATGGATATCTTATTTCTGGTCGAGCAGCAGAGCAGATTACGTCCTCAGGGACCTTATCTGTGCAGATCGATCCTCGACTGGATGATATCGTCTCTCGTATTCGAGAGATCATAACTCCTAGTGTTGACACCACCACAGATACTGCTACAGCAGCCAGAGCCTCATCGAACTCCTCAGGTATCACCTATGCCTTTACCGGTAGTATGAATGCAGACATGACAGAATGGATTGTGGACTCTGGTGCGTCTCACCACTTATGTGGAGATAAAACGCAATTAAAGTCCTACAGAGCAATACCACCTGACAGATGGGTCGTCATTGCTAATGGCAACCACTTACCCATTACAGGACAGGGGGAGGTGCAGTTGACACCATCCATGCATCTGAAGAATGTTTTATATGCTCCTGACTTTCAGATGAATTTACTTTCTATTAGTCAGATCACTAAGGATCTGCATTGTCGTGCCATCTTTGACCCTTCATCTCTTGTGTTTCAGGACATACTCGCGAGAAGGATGATTGGAAGTGGCCATGAGCAGCGGGGACTTTACAGACTGGTCCAACCTCCTCGTGCTAGTGTTTCTATTATACCTACAGGACCAGTCTCTCCTTATTTGTGGCACCTTAGGTTTGGACATCTTCCTCTGAAGAAGTTATGTCATGTTCTCCCTCAGATTTCTACGAGATCCTCCTTTCATTGTGAAGCATGTCAACTTGGGAAGCATCATCGTTCATCGTTTCCATCCCCGTCAGAGTCGAAGCAGCTCTCAGCTATTTGAGCTTCTTCATTTAGGCATTTGGGGTCCTAGTCGTGTTCTTGATCTTCAAGGACACCATTTTTATCTTGTAGCGGTCGAAGATTTTTCTAGATTGTCCTGGGTCTTTTTATTGAAAACTAAGTCTGAGGCTGGATCCACTATCAAGTATTTTATTAAAGAAATAATGAATATTTTTTCTGCCAATATCAAGTATATTCGTTCTGACAATGCCTTGGAATTTTGCACCTTACATCTTTCTGAGTTCCTTAAATCCCATGGCATTGTTCACCAGACTTCATGTGTCTACACTTCCCAGCAGAACGGTGTTGCCGAGCGCAAAAACCGTCACTTACTTGATGTAATCAGAACATTGTTGATACAGAGCCGTGCTCCTCATTCTTACTGGGGTGATGTTGTACTTACTGCTTGTTATCTGGTGATCCGCATGCCCTCGTCCGTGTTAGGAGAGAAGGTACCTTACTCGATTGCGTTTCCCGAGAAGGATCTCTTCTCTCTTACACCTCGTGTATTTGGATATGTTGCCTTTGTTCATGATGTCTCTCCAGGGCGAGACAAGCTCTCTCCTAGAGCTATCAAGTGTGTATTTGTCGGCTATTCTTGTACCCAAAAGGGGTATCGTTGCTTTAATCCACTAAGCCAGAAATATTTTGTTAGTGCTGACGTTACCTTCTTTGAGTCGGTCATGTATTTTTCTCCTACAGGTGACAAACTTAATCCATATGACTCTGATGATGAGATTTACATGCCACCACCTCCTGTTGATTCTTCACCTACTCCTCCTCCACCAGCTCCACCACCTCTGCTGGTTAAGTTTTTGCCTTGTAATGTTCCTCGCAAATCTCGTTCTGTTCTCCCTGCTCAAGAGCCTTGCCCATCATCCAGCACGCCTCAGGTATGTAATGAACATATTATTACTAGCGGCACTACTGAATTAACTGTACAACAGGAGGAGCAGATATTCTCTCAAGAAAGAAATATACAGGATCATGACCTGGCTGATGATCTAGATGTTACAATTGCTCTGCGAAAGCGGAAACGAGTATGTGCTACTTACCCTCTCGCAACCAAATTTTCTTTGGATAGGCTATCAGAAGATTTCAGAAGATTTACGCTAGCACTATCAGCCGTGCAGATACCGCAAACGTATCAGGAGGCTCTCAAAGATAGTCAGTGGAGGTTAGCCATGGAAGAAGAGATGGTTGCGCTACAGTCACGTGGTACGTGGAGTCTTGTTTCTGCTCCTATTGATGCATCAGTAGTGGGATGCAAATGGGTGTTTACTGTGAAACACCGTGTGGATGGGAGTGTGGATCGCTATAAGGCGAGACTTGTGGCACGAGGGTTTACCCAGACATATGGGGTAGACTATCACGATACTTTCTCCCCTGTTGCCAGACATTCTACTCTTCGTATTCTCCTTAATATTGCTGTAACAAAAGATTGGCCTCTTTATCAGCTTGATGTGAAAAATGCATTTCTCTATGGTGACTTACAAGAGGAGGTCTACATGCAGCAGCCACCTGGGTTCGCTGCTGAGGGGGAGCGTCATAAGGTGTGCAGGTTACATAAGGCTATTTATGGCCTCAAGCAGAGCCCAAGAGCATGGTTCCAGAAGCTCTCGGACTTAATAGAGAAGCGGGGGTTTGTGAGATCAACTGCAGATCACTCCTTGTTTATACAGAAGACCCAGAGAGGTATTACAGTCATTCTTGTTTATGTTGATGACATTGTTATTACAGGGGATGACGAGCAAGCTATTCAGGATGCCAAGGACTTCCTAGGTCAGCAGTTTGTGACCAAGGACCTTGGACATTTACGTTACTTTCTTGGAATAGAGTTTGCCAGGAATCAACGGGGTTGTGTAATGACCCAAAGAAAATATGTTATAGATCTTCTCTCAGAGACAGGCATGGCAGATTGCAGACCTGCCACTACTCCGCTTGACCCAAGCATGAAGTTGTATGATGATGATACTGAGGAAGTCGACAAGAGAAGATACAGAGAGCTGGTTGGCAAGCTATTATATGTAACTATTACAAGGCCCGACATAGCATTTGCAGTAAGCAAAGTAAGTCAATTTATGGAGCAGCCCAGACAGACACATATGGATGCAGTGCATATGATTCTAAGATACTTGAAGACTTCACCGTGTACTGGACTTCTTTTCAGTAGAGGCACATCTCTATCAGTGACAGCATGCGCAGATGCAGATTATGATGGGTGTCCCAAAGATAGAAAGTCTACATCTGGATTTGCTGTGTTCATAGGAAATTCTCTTGTTTCATGGAAAAGTAAGAAGCCGACGGTGGTTGCTAGATCAAGTGCTGAGTCATAATATAGGGCTATGGCACAGGCTAGTACAGAAATGATGTGCGTCAGATCTGTTCTTACTGATCTAACCATAGAAGTACCTCTTCCCATGCATCTCCAGTGTGATAATCAAGCTGCTCTCTTCATTGCAAATAATCCAGCCTTTCATGAAAGGACGAAGCACATAGAGGTGGATTGTCACTACACTCGTGACATGATACAAAAGGGTTTTATCACTACTACACATGTCAGCTCTGGAGACCAGACAACAGATATACTTACAAAGGCTCTAGCAAGAGGACCTTATCAGAAATGTTGTTCCAAGCTGAGTCTTATTGATATCTACGCTCCAGCTTGAGGGGGAGTGTTGAGATAATACCTATATTTAGATAATTCAATTTTTATTTTGTTTTATCTTTTGCAATCTTCTATTTATCCTTTCCTTTTTTTGTACTTTATCCATTGGGTTTTTCTCCTATATAAGAGAACCCTTGGATCCTTTTTAATTTTATCTAAGTTTATCCCTTTAACAAGGTTTTAGGTTATTGTTCGTCAGTAACTCAAAACCCCATGACTTCAAGCAGACCCGAGACCGAGCTCCTTTTGAAAAACAGCCAAGGCGATCGTCAGCACCTCCTTCGGTCACCAACTCCCAGCCAGTCCGATCGCCAGGGCCGCTTCTTCACGTCGTCTGCTCCATCCAATAGTGGAGCAACTCCTTGACATTCCTCACCAGCTCCAACCAGCACCACCCACCTGAAGGTTAGGGTTTTAAATTTTTTACGATTTTGTAATAATAATTTGTTGAGTACTTGTGTTGGATGGTTATGTTATGCTGATATCCGTTTTGATATGCTCAAACTATTTGTTGGATGGATCTTAAGATACTCATATTATACATTTTTTGTCGAATGGTTATTAAGAGTCTATTTATTGGATTGTTTTTTAAGAAGCTCATACTATACTTTTTTTATTGGATGGTTATTACCGATCTATTTGTTGGATGGTTATTAAGAAGCTCATGGTACATATGCTCATACTATACATTTTTGTTATATATTATTGTGTTGGATGGTCCTTAAGAAGGGTCTATTTGCATTTCTTCCTCTACTTGTTATGGTCCTATGTGATACACAGTTATATATTATTGTGTTATGATGTAGGAGTTGTAGCCTGTTTGCTTTTATTAGATGCATTTGTAGGAGTTGTAGCTTGTTTGTTCTTATTTAAATACATTTGTTTGTTCTTATGTTAAGTTTGAAGACCCGAATGTTAAGCTTTAACTTGTGAGTTTCTTACAATGCAGATGGCCACCCTCCACACCCCCCCCCAGCGAATGTCCTTATGGTAGCGACTCGTCTTTCTATGTACCGTCGAGATCAAGTGATCATGCATGGTAATTTGGGTACCTTTCAAACCGTACGGATCCGTTCATGGTTACTTGCAGGTTGTGCAAGAAAGTGGTGAAAGGAGGGGTTTACAAGTTCAAGCAACATCTTGCATACCATAAAGGTAATGTGGTGGCATGTCATAAGGTGGACGAAGAGATGAAGAAGATGATGATATCATAATTGGTGACATTGCCAGAAAGAAGAGTCAGAAAGCCTCGGGTTGCTGAGATGAGAGATGAGATTGATATTGACATCGTTGGAGATGTTGAATCTGTGAAAAGACATCGATCTTCCAAATCTCTGGAGCAGACCGTTGTCGTTCAAGGATCATGACAGATGAGCAAAAAAAATGTTTTACCCAAAGATCATCGTGAAAGGGTTGTCTCCTATATATACGACTGGGCATATACATTACGATCCCTTTCAATGCATTGACTACAAAACCATTCATGCAGATGGTGGAGGCAATTGGATGTATGGTCCCGATCTCAAGACTCTTATGAAGTATGAGATGAGCGGTCCATATTTTAAGAAGGTAATGAA